>PGCI01000263.1:0-132868 GCA_002873125.1 Puccinia coronata f. sp. avenae | reverse complement strand
GAAATTCTTATACTTCGTCTTCCGTTCCCAGAACTCCGGCATTTTGGTTAATACGGAGAGGTCCGCCGGCAATGCGGTGAAAGCTCATGGACTCACTCGCTTCCGAGGCCCAAGCGTGTCGTAATGGCCAATGGTCGGAAATCGACTTGGCTGACTTGGTACCAGGGGATATTGTTACTTTCAAGGTAAGTGACTATCTCACTGCATTCACGTTTTTACTTGACTTATTATGTTCTTGCTCCACAGATTGGCGATGTCGTTCCCGGAGATTGTTGTCTGTACGATTCTGTCAACGTTAGCATTGACCAGTGGATGACGCACAGGAAGCTGAACAGCATGCATCTCCGCTCACTACATTCTTTGACTCAACCAAAATCTCGCTCGAACAAACGGACTTTTTTGGAATCAAAAACTACCGACTCGGGCAAAGGCAAAGGTAAAAGGCGGGCGCGGGATGACAAGCTCAGTCATCCTCTTGCAGGTGCCCATTGCGTCAAGCATCTCAACCACCAACGGCTCATTCCCGGTGTGAAGCTTGCCGGCATGATCATCCAAGTCGGACCGCTTGAACTCATTGTATTCATTGCACTCCCAAGTCATCTCATTGGACACGTGCCGATCACAGAGATATCCTGTCACTTCACTGATAGATTAACTGAAATGGCGAGCAAGATGATCAATCTGATGAGAGGGGTAGCAACGCCATCCGGGCAGAAAATTCTCTGAAGTGATTAGATCAGATGTTCACCTTTGGGCAATGGATCTGTTACTCTTTGTTAGTCATAGTCTTTAAACTACTCAGATCAAATACATGCATTAAAACCTCTATCCACAGCATACCAACATTGACTATACTTTCCTAAAGGATCAAAATCACCGAAATTTCTAAAACCCAGCTTTGAGTATCTCCATGGTTCGCTCCGCATTCAAAGTGACCTTAACAATCGATCCCGTCCATGTCAACTGAGGAATCAAAAAATCTGATTCACAGTGCGGCATCACCCTCACTGGGCGCCGTCAAGTCAGTCAAAGACTGGGGCTACGCCATTGATCTAGGAATTTCAGTTGATCCCAGTGTCAACCCCGCTACATCTAAAGTACTCGCAAGTCACATCACCGCTTTGTCTCTTTCTTCAACGCCAGCAAATCTACCGGACACAACTAAAAGGATGGGCCAGCCTGAAGGAGCCAGCTGAGCACCAAAAAAATATATCTGGTTTTGGAGATCCAGCTGGCGACGCTGCCAGGCTGAGTGAGTCCTCGGAAGGCAATTTCTGTGCACAAGATTGTGGAGCCGATCAAGTCCCATGTCAGCGTCACCTGACCCAACCCATCGGACGTGTCCGGCCCCGCCGCAGTCATCGTCAGAAATGAGGATGACTCCCAGTTCTCTCATGGTCATCTGGGATGTAAATCGGTGGAATCAGGCTCTCTCGCTGGCCATTTCCTCATTGCAGACATGAACCACACTCTATCACCTGGTTGAATCACTCGAGTTGGTCGCGGGAAGCAAGCTCGGAGCTATTCGAAAACGAAAAAAGTCCTTTGCGCTGAATTTCCCAGGATCTGGCCTCAGCATCAAAACATTCTTACCAAGAGGTTCGCATCCTGGGGGACAGTGCGAGCTCGCTATATCCCGAGAACGTCGGACAATGGGGATTCTCTTGCAAGCTCTCAGCTGCATCAGGCTTCCGGTACGGAAGAACTTGAATCCGCCTCGAACTTAAGTATAACGGATTCGAGTGGTCTCCCTGCTCATCTTGCCGATGCGACGCAAGCATCCAAGGACCATCTCGGACGCCGACTCAGGTCAGTCTGAGTTTCACGCCAAATCTTCTCAAGTGTCTCCTCACACATTCCGTTCTCCAAATGCGTTGCAAGTATAGCAGATAGTAGAGCCCGAGAAGGTCAGGCAGGAGGAGCCCAAAGCAACTCCCACCATGCAGACATCGGATTATTGCCTTCCCCCCGGTGATGCTTCCGATGAAAGACGGGCATCTGGAGCTGACGTGTCTCCTCGGCGCTTGTTGATCCCGCTGCGATTTTTGTAGCGCACGAGGAAGTGGAATCGACTCCGGCTGTACAGACGTCCGAATCTGACGCTCCCCCGTTCATGATACGGATGTGACACAGTCATCCAAAGCGTAATCATCTCGTGAAGAGGTCCTGCTTGCCGATTCCGCTGCAAGTCTACCAGAGCCCAAGAAGGACGGCTAGGAGGACGCTGAATCGACTAAGAGCCAAAGCCCCAAATCTGATGTCTACCCTGTTGAGGATGCTGATGCGACGCAGGCACATGACGCTCAGTATTCTCGCGAGAGATTCCGCTTGACAATGCCGTTGCTAGTCGGACAGGCGGAATCTGAATCAACTGCAATCACACACCTAACTCTTCCAGTCCAAACAGGCAATACTCTCACTACTTTCGCCAAGAACATCAAGAGCTTCGGAAGATTTGACGATGCCTTCATCAGCGCCATCTGGAACCAACTTTCATCAAGAGATGACCTGTCCCTGTTCTCAGAATCAATCGACCTGTCTGCCATCTATCTCAGGGATTCACCAATGGCCTCAACCTCACCGGGACGGCAAACCAATTGTACCAAAATGGTGATTCAGGACCGCGATTTGCTCGAGCCTTTGTCTTCAGTTGCTCCTGGGGGACTATCTCTGCCAAAGAAACAAAATGGATTGCTTCGGGTCGGAAAGGAGGAGGACGAGAAACACGTTTTTAAAGCACCTCAACCTATTCGCGCTTCTGAATCGGGGCTAGACCATCTCGCTATGCGCAAACGGGTAGAAAAACTGGAAATTGGAAGGGAAGACTTGCTGTGTGCCAGCAAGCCCAATCTCATCCGTCTCTCACGGTTTTCGGGCTAATCGATACCCTTCTTGACCTCGTTTATCTGCACCTCTCCTCGGACGACGAGATCTCGTCAACCGGCTCGTCTATGGTAACTATACCCAGCACCTTGACATCATTGTCCGCCACCCCGACTATGGCGCCCTCGTCGACAGCGAAGTCGAGATCGAGGCAGTCAATTCGAGGTCATGGATGTCGATCATCAGGATGTATGTCCACCAGGTTAAGCTCGCTTACCTTAGCCCGGCCCTCAATTCTCCAACCGGTGTCCAAGCCGTCCTCCACCTTGCCGAACCAACGGGTGCAAACGCGCTCTCCACTACCAGTGCCAACAATCAGTTCAAGCTCTCCGAACCCAACCAGATCCCATTAAATGCTCATCTCCCTAGTCTGCGCAACAACCGAGCGAGCGGCCCTACTTCAGCAGACGTACTCAACTCGCCACATGGCACCAGGGCTCAAACTCTTCCGGAAGTGGTTATAGACCCAAGTTCTATCACATGATGTTGGAAATCGGGTCCTTCCTTGCGAGCCCGTGTGCGGAGGGCAGGTGATGGAGCTTTACTTTTCATTCTACAACAAGAGCGAGAGTCGGTTCCTTACCGAAGAGTTCTGTATCATTCTGAACCATTTGGGCTTACCTCACACTGCCACCCGTCATCAAGCACGACACCTTCAACATGTGTCCGCTTTGTACTCCAACAACCCTTCCGGCGAAGGTCACTCAGGCGGCGGCCAAGACCAAAAAGGCCTTGCCAATGACCTCATCTCGCTCAGAACGATGTTCAAAGACATCAGCCCACATGACGTCCAGGACTCGATCTTTCTAGTCTGTCGTCTTGTTAAGAATGGTGCGATGAAGACAGTTGCCGGGCAGTCGTCCTCCAATCATACGTCCACGATTCCTAGTATGCAAGAGACGTCCCATACCTTGACCGTCAGTCCATCGGGATTTGAGCCCGATTTCAATTCGCTCAGGAATTCTTTCGATATGACCACCTCGGAAGCGCCGGTCGTGAAGCCACAAGGCCCGCCTAGAGAGTCTAACGGCATGACGTTCACCAGTCCGAAATTGGGATCCCAATCGGTACGGCGGCCGTACGGATGTGCCGTTGTGGAGCTTGCCCAATTTGCGTCTCAAAGCGGCCAAATGCTCATGGACAACGGCACCAATTCCTCTAGCATGTCTCGTCTATCTACTCAGACTGGAAACACACCCTCCAACGTCTTCGAACCACCGACCAATCGCTACACGATGAACATCTTTTCCCCCGTCAGTGAGGCCAGATTCCCGACCTTGCACAGGATATCATTGCTTCTAGGACCAAGGAATTCTTCGGAAGCGGCAATCTCACTTCTGCCGGTCCCGGCACTCATTTGAGCGGTACCAAAAATCACCCACCCACACAAGTCATGGGCCCCAAAAATGAGTCGATAGAAATTCAAATGAAAACTTACTATGGCAACACCAACACCATCCTCAAGGAGAACAGCTCGGCCCTCAGTGATGTTCCGGTGACGCCTTGATTAGGCTTTCCCCACGTTGTCTATCCAGATGATTGTAAGCCGTTGATTCAAAGAACTTTTGACATGATTATTTAGATTAGCTAACTCATCCATCCCCAATTCGCACCCCCACAGCAAGAAACAAAATTTACGTCAAGTTGTGGTCAGGCGACTTTTCTAATTTCAGTGTCGGCGCTTCGAAAATGATCTCCTCATCCGGCTCGGGTAAGAACATTGAAGTCTCGGCTGAACTGAGAACCAACACCGGCCTTGTCCTTGAGCGCGTCATTTCGCGTGGCTCCGGCGAACCTAAAGTCACCCGATACAACTCGATGGTTTACCGAAATAACCAAACACCTAGTACGTCTCTTTCCCTCTCTTTTTCTTTTTGTGAACCATACATAATGTGGAAGGATCTCTATATTAACGCGCTCATGCTTGCTTTCCGTAGCTTGGGGTGAATTAATGAAATTGGATATTAGCTCGGAGACTATCGAAATTTGCCACTTGTTCTTCACCTTCCGTAACCGACAAGAGAAAACAAACCAGAACAACAATGGTCTAACCCAACCAGACAGGCCCTTTGCATTCGCCTATTTGCCTCTCTTTTCGATCAACCGGACTTTCATACCGGATGGGGAGCATAGTCTGGTTCTTTTCAAATACGACGAACAAAGCGCCATGCCAGAAGTGTATTGTCGAGTCCGAGCAACCCTTGCGCCTGGACAGACAAACCCTGAAATCACGCCCGCCCTCTCCAAACTCTTGATTCCCCTCAAGGACAGCTTCGTCGTGCGATCCTTCTTGTGTTCAACTCTGCATACTCAAGATGAGGTTCTGCTCAGGTTGATGAAGTGAAACACTTTGCTAGATGATGCAGATGCTTTGAGACAGACACTCACCAAGCTCAAGTTTGCATCCGAAGTGGAAATCTGTAAATTCCTAAGAAACATCTTCGATGCCTTGTTCGGCGTTCTGGTCTCTCGCGCAAATTCGGATACTAGAGAGTACGAAGAACTGGTTTTCAACGCGCTAGTGACTTTACTTGGGATAGTCTCCGATCGACGTTTTACCAATTTCAAACCCGTGGTGGATCTCTACATCGACCATCACTTTTCATCCACTGCCGCCTCGACCCATCTGCTACACTCGTTCCAGAATTTGTTGAATAATCCCACCTCCCCCAAAAACGCTCACCCTTTGAGGTGCTCTATCAAGGTTTGGGGATACTTGATGAGGTTCATCGTGCGGTCGAGGGACTTGCAGAGGATAACGGAGTTGAGTGGACCGTCGAGCGGCCTGATGTTAGATGCGGTTGAATCCAAGTTCAAGCTCGATTTCAGTACATTGCTCGCTCGAATTAACAACCTCATGACCACAGACTCCAGCTCAATCATCGGTACTCAAACCCTGGCCGTTCAACACTTCGCAAGCCTTTTGATCGAACTAGCCAAAGTCTTCACTCCGCTCGAGTTACTAGAGAAGGCGAATGCATTTTGCGAGTCTATCAAGGTTACCAAAGGCAAGATCGTCATGTGGAAACTGTTACTCCAGGAACATATCGTCATGAGCCCCATCTTTGATCATGCTGAAGCCAGGCTCCAACTGGTACCTAAATTAATCAGTTGGGTCAAGCCACATCTAGGGGAGTTTGAAGACTATCTCATGTTCAAGCCACAGGATAACGATGTCTTCAAGCATTCAGCCCGTGTGACCTGGCTGGAGGGAATCCGTATTGCGGTGGCAGTGATCGCTGTAGCTTTGGACAAGTTGCACAAAGTCCTGATTGATCCGACGATCTGCAACGCTGGAGGAAGCCTGGCACAGGAGCACGACAACATTGAATACTTGCTTGGCTTACTGCCCAAGTTACTCGATTCGTTCAGAGAATTCGAAAGTCCCGCGAATGTAGAGATCGTTCAGCGTTTGGGAACCACGGCCTCAGTCATCAGCTCCGTCCCTATCGTCTTCCCCGCCACTTACCCGTTCTTGCTTTTAAACTCACTTCCTCCCAAGCCAAATCTCCATTCAAGTCACCCTATGGGGAATCCGAATGATCCCAACAACCATGCATACGGCGGCCAGCAGAACAGCCCACCCACCGTCCAGAACGCCTTGGGAGAAATCGCGGTCGTGATGATCACGATGATCATGTTGGCACCGACGCGGATGTTGAAGAATCACTTTGAACTGATGCTAGAAGTGGAAGGCAAGGTGAACTTTGGGAAATTCTTATCCAAGATTTTCAAAGCATTCTATTCAATCTTGAAGAACGTTTCGTTCCCCTCCAATTGGTTGAACATGAACGTGATTTCACACAAGGCTATTTTGAAGTTACTCGAGGTGGTTTCCAAGATCCTTCAGCGAGAGTTTATTCCAGCCAGCTTCCAGGAGCACGAGCAGACGAAGCGATTGACCAAGCTGAAGCGTGCGGGACAGCTGAGTGAAGATCAGGAAGGATCGGGCAAGGAGCGCTTTGACTCGAACTTATGGTCCGATTTCTTTGTCCTTAACCACGGCCTCCTGTCCTCCAAACTGCTCATCATTGAAGAGTATCCGCCCCAGAAGCGCCGCGTAATCTGGAAACTCGCTGGCGATATCCGTGACCAGGGATCCAAGATCTTTAGGGCCGCTTGGGAATCTATTGGAGACTTTATCATCTCTATTGGCACCCATAATCCGCTCCAATCTGACAGCCAGAATCCCCAATCTCATTCCGATCCCAATTCCGAGGACGAGGAGAGAGACAGCCCGAGCAGCAGCCTCAAGTCAACCAAGTCACACGGTGTGGTAAGCCCCCCCTCCCTCGCAGTTTGTTTACTGGTGACCCATTCCCCTCCTTTTTCTTCATGAGATTAACTTGTGTTCGTGCTTGTCCTGTTGTTTGGTGATTGCAGGCGGCTATCAGGTTCAGTTCGTGCCGGGATTCGTCGAACCTTTGCTGGAACTATGTCTGTCTCATCACGACGAATTGAGAAGCAACGCTGTCATGGTGGTTGGTCCCGATCTCCTAATTCATTTTGATATCTATTTTTTTTCGTATTTCTTGGGCCACGCCATCTGAATCGAACAACCCTTTTTTTTGCCCCCGATGATCTCATCTCAGCTGTACAGTGTTATAGTCAGCGAATTTAACCTTAATAGAGATTTGTAAGTGGTTGAATTTTACCTTGACCGCGGGCGCCGAAACTGACTTGTCAACGATTGCATGATGATGATGATGGATATAGTACGGTGATAGCGGACGAGATCATCGACAAGCTGGACAACCTGCTGGGGAGTTCGCCGAACGAGAACCTGAATAACCAAGTGGACGAGATGAGCCGGGCAAGCTTTGTGGGGCAGCTCCGGATCCTGTTCGACCAGTCGCCCATCGTCGAGGGAAACTCGGAGGACCAGCAACGCGGAATCGAGCCTGAGCTCAAGGCGCAGATCAACCTCTTCTTAGACTCCCTCAGCCAGTTCTTGGACCTCCTCCTCTCCATCAGAAACTTGCCCCCTGGCAATGAGGTCCGTTCTTATCTCCTCCCCCTCATCCTCTTGTAAATCTATTGACACCCCACCTCTTCTCCGGATACTTAGTTCATCAACGATCGAGTGATTGGCCCTCTCAAATTGATGTCGGTAAGTATGAGACGAGTTATCCTCCGGGTTTCCATTGTCAAAAGACAAGGTTGTTTGCAAAAAGGCACTTATCAAGTGCTTACAACCCTTCACAAACAAAACCATAGTTTATTCGAAATATCGGTCGCAGTGGGATTTACATTCACTATGATCATACACTCGTTAACTTCCATGCTGCACATGGGAACTTTGCCGAAGCCGGGTATGTGTCTCAGACCCCCCATCGTGTCCTACGCCATTCTCGTCATCTCGCCCTTCCCGTCTTATCACCTGGGGCTGTTGGAAATTCTCAAGACTTGCCTCACACAACCTCGTCCGTCTTGACCAGCCTGGTCCCCCTTGACGCATCCACAACGCCAAAACATCCATCTTGCAGTTCATCCCGTACAGCGCTCTGAGACTTGCCGTGATTGGCAGCAGGCCTACAGTGATTGGTCGAGGAAGCTGGTCTCGCAACTGGACCAACTATCCCAGTTGTCCAATTGCGTACTCGTCCTTGCTGCTCACCAATGCTTCACAGCCATTGGGCATTTGACAGGCAACCAGCTGGTCCTCACCACTCAGCCCTTCAGATCAGATCCTGCTCGATTGGAGCCCGTCCTATGGCCAAAGGCAATTTAACGCGCACTCCTCCTTCCTGTTTCCACTGCCGGACGTGGAGATGTCGAAAACTGCTGCTTGTCCACGTTGATCAAAACTCTTGGCTCGAATGGCTTCCCGCCAAGCTGCTGCCCATCCTGGAGCAGAAGTGGTAATTCCAATGTGCTCCCATCCCAGATCCTATCCCAGAAGACCTGGCCCTCTCAGTCCAGGAGAATAGTCAAGCCAAGAACCCTCTAGTAACGGGAGCGTGAACGACACCACATACAATTTTGATGAGAAAAGTTAATCAAATTGTACTGCCCGAGTCTCAGGCTATTGAACTCACCTCGGGCGTATTCCCCAATGCTCTTCCTAGTGCCACAGGACATAAGAGCAAAGAGAAAAGGCGAGGTGCAGTTAGTTTGGGGGTTATCCCACTCTGCTCCATTAGACTGATCTAGTGCCCCGAGCTCGCTGCTTCGTCTTGCGCATGACATCTGCTGTTGACAGCTCCACCCTCTTATGCTAGCTCTGTAGGGACTAGGCATACGGTAGTCGCTCATCCCTTTGCTCTCCCTAATCCAGCTTCACTCCTCACGTTCTCCCTCTGGGCTCATCCCAGAGTAGAGAGCCCTCAGCATTTTGGCTCTTCACCGTTGGCTGTATTTGACCGCGTTGGCCAACAAAAACTTGGAACAAAGTCATGTGTAAGTACGAACGTTGTAGGGCCGGAATGATCTTGAGCAATGGAGATAGTTGGAGGTTTCTGAAGTACACTGGACGAGCTGACAAGCTGAGGCAACTTTTTTTTTGCTGTGGATGTGGATGATGATTGTGCTTACCACAGCGGTGATCTGAACATTCCAAAGTCGCAATTGTCAAGGAATAAATTGAGTTTATATACAAGTAAAAAGGGAAACACAGGAAATATAAGAGAAGAGAAGAACAAAACAAAACAAAAAGGGAGAAAAAATAAAAATAAAAATAAAAATAAAAACAAGAGAAGTTAGAGAAATAGCAAGAGAAGAGAAAAAAAGAAAAGGCCTCACTGAGTTTGCCCCGGTTTATATGACCAATGTTGCATTGGTCATTAAAATCAATGTTACATTGCTCAGAAACCAATCGCAATGTTGCATCGGTTTATATGACCAATGCAACATCGGACATACAAACTGATGTTGCCTCAGTTTGTTTGACCGAGGTTGCACCGGGGTTGTCGAGGTTGTGTCAACAACAACCTAGGTGACATTGACCCACACCGGGTTTGAGTCAAACCAGGCCGAGGTTGTGTCGCGCGCACCCAAGGTTGCATTGAGCAACACTGGTTGAAGTCCGCCAGTGCTGATACAAAACCGCCGCGTCTGTCATTGTGTCGACCAATGCGTCGCCGGAGGCCGTCATAACATTGGCTTTGGCTGATGTTGGATCGACAGGACGTTGCACCGGTTGCCATCCTGTCAACACAACATTGCCAAGACATTCCGTCGGTGGCACTCCCAGCGGCATAACATCGCTAATGTCCCCTTTGAAGTGGGACAGTGGCAATGTAATATCCAACAATGCCAACGTAATATCAACACAGGGTTACATCGGATGCTTGGACCGATGTAACATCGGTCTCAGCTGTCCGATGTAACCGCGGATGCAGTCAACCGACACAACCGCTTTGGCAGTGTGGTCATGTGTAGCAATTGGAAGAGCACTACCAAACTCAAGGAAAAACAGCTTTTAGCTGTTTTGGCTGCCAAGGCTCAGGACACAATCTCATCCATTGATTTGGGTTTGCTTCCATCCATACAACACCAACCACCTCCCACAACCCACCCAAACCCCATCTTCTATTTGCATACCTGAAGGGGTTACACCTATGGATCTTGACAATATTTCATCCAACAACACCTTTACCTTCCTGAAGTTCTGTTCCCTCTGTGTGCAGCGGGGGATCTGACAATGTTGTGGCCAACTGTTTGACAAAGCGCATAAGAACGTCCGCGGATGTGTTCTTCCTGATGACAAACACATGGACATCAAACGGAGATTGGAGTTATTCTGCCAATGGCAACAGTGCAATTACTACGCTAAATTACATTAGCGGTGCTACATGTGTAGCTTAGCGGAGACCTGCTAACTCCCTGGACAGTTAGCGTTAGCGGCCTTCCTTCATACTACGTTTAGCTATTAGCGTAGTGCCCCAAAATCCTATGCTTTTTTGGGCCCCTTGTGGCTTGGCGGATCTGGCTTGCTAAAGCTAAAAATAACTGTAGCTTTAGCGTTGTATCATTTAAAATCGCTACAGAGGCTGCTACATTAAGTTTAGCGGATCTTGCGCTATAAAATGGATTAGCTAATAATTAGCTGATATGATATCAGCAGTGCGGCCAAGTTGTGGTCCCTTCCAGCTGCGCACCTTGCATTTGTCCCATGTTTCAATTACGTGACATGCTCAGAAAAGCTACTAGAGTTTCTTCTGCGCATGGACCCATACCATTGCCAACACTCAACGGCAATCTCCTCCTAGCTTAATACCAGGTCCCACTGTGCCCCAGGCTCAAATTCCATCCTGTGCATCCCGTGACTCCACACCACCCAACTTAACCACAGGTACTGCCCCTACTACTGCCAACCGCCAATCAACCCGGGTTTGTACACCCCTTGAACGTCCTGGGTTTGTTGCAACCCACAACGGCTCACGCAGAACTCTCAACGCACCCATTATTTCTCCTACCTTACATAACAAATCCTGGAAATCCGCTACAACCAACTCATCAACTAGTGAAACCTCCTCAACTTTGCAGCATCCAGCTCATTCCAAAAAACACTGTTTGGAACCAGATTCACAAGACAATGTAAAGATTTTATTCACATAATCCTTACATGTTGTGATAAACCAACAGTAGCAAAATTTAATCTGTTTAACTTACCATTTTTATCATATGAAGTCCGATTTGGAAGAGGGAACCTTGACACGTAAACGTAAAAAACAAAATCCAGATGCTGTTGACCTTGCTCAAGATTCAGACAAAGAGAATTCCAAGGCCAAAGCCAAACTCAAGAAATGTAAAGGTGGTTTTGACAATCCCAAGGCGTACTTCTTTCCTGGAGAACCAGCCCCCGATCAGGTATGTTTTTTGATTGTAAAATATTTTTGAAATTTCCAATTGCTCATCAATTCTCTTCCAACCGCAAAAAAGTCAAATGGAGGTCTTACATACAAGTGCCTTTGGTGCCCCAAATCAGTTAGAGTCAACTCTTCGACCAACTCAAATCTCAAGACGCATTGTGATGGATCTAGCACCCAGAACCAAGTGCGCAAGCCCTGCCCCGGACGCGGAAAGGCTATCAGCAAAGGAGCCAACCTACCACAGAGTTCCACTGAGGAAGCCGAGGAACAGAAGAAAAAAAATGCCACTAACACCGGTACTCTGACTTCTTTCGTCCACAAGGGATGCTTCAACAACAAAACCCTCAACAAGCTACTTGTTTTTTTGGGTGATTCAACACTTGCTTCCATGGTCCCTCTTTGACGACTTCTTCCTTGGTGTGGCTTTTGACTATTGCAACATCAACTCGGTCATTTTCTCTCAGACTTGGGCAGCCGACTATGCACGGAAGCTTTATGTCAATCTTCAGCAACAGGTTATTGCAGCTATCAATGTAAGTAATTGGTTTTGTTTTATTCTGATTTGAGACGCACTTAAAAAGAATGGTTCCCCTCTTTCAGAACACTGGATCAAAAATAAGCCTGGTTGCTGATGTGTGGACGACAAAAGGAAACCATAAGGCTTTTGTTGGAATCTCTTGTTGCTTCATGAACAAGAAATGGAATTTCTTCTCGTTACATCTGGCATTGAAATACATCTCCTGGCATCATAATGGTAGATATTTGGCGGCTCCATTTGCCAACGTATTAGCAAAGCATGGATTTCACAAAAAAATAAGTAAAATATCTTTTTTTTATCATTGTCCCTGCTCCTATCCTGTACTAATGTTTCTATAGCTTGGCGTATATACATATTTGCATTGACAACCAACTCTGGGAGTAATAACTTTACAATGGCAAAAGAAATGGTGAAGATCATCAAACAAAAGAACGGAGACTTCAGTCACTACAAAACAAACCACCCACGCTGCTTCTGTCACGTAATTGCACTCATCCTGGGAGCTGGTCTCAAGGAACTCAGGCTGAAAAATAAATTCCAGATTGCTTTGAGAAGACCAGAATATTTCACTACTCTTGAGGCCATTGTAGAGTGTGATGAAGAAAACCAAAAAGGAAGAAGATGATGGAGACAAAGATATTGTGGAAGTTTCTGATACCAAGGATATTGAAGAGATTGATCCCGATGATGCCTCCAAACCCAAAGCCTCTGTAGCTGGAGACGAGTTGGAAATGGTGCCCTCTAAACAATCGACTCAGTACAAACACCATGGCATTGGAAATACCCTGATGAAAGTACGTCGTGACGTGATTAAATACTGTGACAATGTTAATTCACAAATTTTAACTTTTATTTTTATTTTTCTTCAGATTGACTACATATGTTGACGCATCTCCTCATCTCCAGCAAGACCAGCCAAATTCCAACTCAAGGCAAAGAGCATGAGCTACCAAGGGCCATCATTGATCCCGGGTTATGGGATTTGATGGAACATGGCTTACAATTGTTGGCAGCGAGCATATGCTGCACAAAAAGTGATTGGCCAGCTCCTTGATGCCAAGTCGGAGAAGTATTCCAGAAGGTCGGCTGCAAATCACTTCTAAAAAGGTTACAAGGTGTTACAAAGTGAATGGGAGCTCAGCAAGTCAATTTGCTCAACCAAGTCTTAGAGGTATGACTAATTTAATTTGTTTCCATTCAACAAGTTGACTGACCTGAACCATCAAAAACAGGAGTTCTTAGCTTTGACTTTACACATGGAGGGAGATGGACTGTGTGCGTCGATGATACTATACAAATACTATTGGCTCATCAAGAGCTTGGAAACCCAAAGGAACAACCCAGATTTTAAAGACCTGAATGCAATGTTTGATCTGATGATCAAAGTTGCAAAGAAATATTGTAATCTACACCATGAAAAAACAATTGCCACTTGATATCAAGTGACATCTGGCAAACTCCATCCAGCTATCCACAATCTATCCCAACATTTTCTTTTCCTACAACTATGTAGAATGAGTTCTGCTCAGTTTCAATGAGAACTGATCTATTTCATGGGGATCCCTGAACTTTGTTACAATGGGAGCTGAGAAATGCCACAGTAAATGCCAAGCTCCTGGCCACCCTGATCCCTAAACTGCACCAAAGTTGGCTGTGAGCTGAACTGCTGAGCAGGCTGAGCTTTGCTGCAGTGAGTGCTGAGCTGATGCTCATTTTTTGCTGATTTTTTTTCAAAATGAACATCAAGAAGACCAGAATTAAATTAAGAGTAGGAATGGAGTAGCTTTGAAGCTGTAAACAAAGTTGAGTAATATCACTTGATATCAAGTGACAATTGTTTTTTCATGGTGCTAGCACTTTGCTGCAATGCAATCCTACTGTCTACAATGCTCCACCCCGCTTGGAGGCTTTCCTTGATTGAAGACAAGTACCCCAAACATGTCGATATCGCCAATAAACTTCTGCAAGAAGCATTCAAGGAGAAACTCAAACTTCAATTGAGCCTTAGACCAGCAGTGGCTGTTCAAGATTCAAATATTGACAACTGCACCTACTACACCAAGAAAAAAGGACCATCACAGGAGGAAGACAAAATTCAAAAGTATAAGGCTGGTGCCTGGCCACTCAGCAAGAAGGGTGATCCGCTCCAATGGTGGAAGGTGAGTCTTCTTGACATTGAGTCTCTTGAACTTCGGAAGTTCCATATTGATTCATTCTTGAATATCTTGACAGTCGCACTCGTCAGAATTCCCTCTACTCGCATTGATTGCAGGAGATGTCTTGGCTTGTTCAGGCACTTCGGCAACCGTTGAACAAACATTCTCTGCAGCAGCTGATGTCTGTTCATCCGGGAGAAAAAGTTTGGCATTGGCAACTATAGAACGCTGTGTGAGCAGCCATATGTGGTTGTGGCAGGGATTCAAAGTGTTGGGTTTAATTGTCTGTCTTTTTCTTCTCTTGTCTCTTTCTCTCTGCTTTCACACCTTTTCATCACATATCAGCTACATGTCACAGGTTCCAGAGACTACCTGGGATCAGCAGACGTGGAAGGATGCTTTCCTCATCCTTCCACACACCATTCTGCTGGCTCCCAGGTACGTCCCTCACCTCTCTTCTTTCTTTTCCTCGTCCCTCTCCACTTTGTTCTGTTCATGTTCTGATGTGTGAAATAAATACCATCCTTCCACACACCATTCTGCTGGCTCCCAGTTGAGCGCAACAGGTTATGAGACCCATCGCGATCTAACCACCGTATCTCGCACTCACATTACAATCCAAAGGATCCGTTTGCTAACGTATAAAGCAGTCTCGACTACATATTCCTCTTACTTGTTACCGACTTGGCCTTGGCCAATGTCATTCTTGGTTTTCCTTGGCTCTCAGAGAATCAGATCTTTGTAGGCAGGTTGCCTAAAAAAAATTTGCTTGTCCCCAAATGCTTAAGTTTGTCTGAAAAATTGGCATGAGACCTTCCCTTTGAACTTATGAAATTTCAAGACATGTTTGTTACTAACTCCTTGAGTTGCTTACCCCCCCCCCCCCCCCCCCCCATTGAGAGGGATATGATTGCAATATTATTCTCAAATCTGATTCCAAGCCACCCTTTGTGGGTATGTACCACCTGAGCAAACAGCAAACTTCACAACTTAAATGGTATGTGCAGGATTTACTCTCTAAAGGATTTATTTGCAAGTCATCCTCTCCTGCAGGTGCGCCTATTTTTTTTGTCAAGACCCCTGGAAAGGCCAACCGTCCTTGTGTCAACTACTGCCAACTTAACGCAATCACGGTACGAGATTCTTATCCCTTACCAGTCATTGCTAACCTTCTGAATAGCCTAGCAGGATGCTGTTACTTGTCTAAGATTGACTTTAAATCAGCATTTAATCTACTTTGAGTTTCACTGGGTCACAAATGGAAGACGGCCTTTTGAACTCCTTGGGGGCTATTCAAATACTTAGTCATGCCTTTTGGACTTGCAAATGCACCGGCTATATTCCAGTGTTTTATACAGCATTGCTTGCATGAGTACTTATATGCATGCTGCTTTGTATATATTGAAAACATCTTGGTTTTCTCCAAGACACGCAAACAACATATTATAGATTTACAGAAAGTTCTGGGCAAGCTGCGCCAACACTTGCTGAAGGCATCCTTCCATAAATGCCAATTTTTTCAGTCATTGGTAAGATTTTTTGGTTTTATTATTTCCAGCAAAGGTCTAAAAATGGATGCAGAAAAGCTGGCCACAATTTTAGATTGGCCCCTCCCTTCAAGATTGAAACAATTGAGGCAATTTTTGGGATTCTGTAATTTTTATCACAAATTCATACCCAAATTTTCAGGACTGGCAAGACCACTGACGGAGCTCACTAAAGAGGGAAATTTTACAGATGGAACCATTCAGAAGGTAGGACCTCGCACTTCATTCCTAGAATTAAAGAAGTGTTTTTCCACAGCCCGCCTCCTCCAACATTTTGATTTTAAATTGCCGTGGATGGTTCATGTTGACAGCTCAGGATATGCTGTTGCGGTGGTCTTGAGCCAACCTGATCCAAATGGCAAACTCCACCCGGTAAGCTTCTATTCTCAAAAATGAACCGACCAAGAATGGGGGTGGGCCATCTTTGATCTAGAATTACTAGCCATTGTGGAGGCATTTGAACAATGGAGGGCATGGCTCATGGGGACCACGGAACCTGTACGAGTTTATTCCAATCATTCCAATCTTTGTCACTTCACCACCGCAAAAAACTTGACCCCTAAACATGCCCACTGGGCCTTGTTCTTGGATGGATTCAATTTTGTCATTCATCAAATTTCAGGAAAGGCAAACCCGGCGGATGCACCCAGCAGATGACCCAATCTGGTAGTTGACGGACCTATGATTCCGGCTCAATCCATAGCTTGTTGGATAGTTTCTTTCAATGATGTAGGTGGGGTGATTCCTGGAGATTCTTCAAAGTAAGTCCTGAAGAACGTAAAGACCTGATGGAGAAGGACAAAATTCTTTGGTACCAAGACCAGATATTTGTTCCAGCGGCTTTGCGCACTTGTATCATGCAGATGTTTCACGGCACCCCAACAGTAGGACATCCTGGTATTGCTAGGACTTTAGCAGTAATTACCAGGTTCTTTCCATGGCCAGGTATCAGGAAGGATATCATCCGGTACGTGGGATCCTGTGATTCATGCCAGCACGTTAAGGCTAAGCGTCAAAACCCAGAAGGCACGTTAAAAACTCTCCCAATCCCGCATTGCCCGTGAAGTGTTATTGGTATGGATTTTATTACCAAGTTGCCACTTTTGGGAGGATTTGACTCCATCATGGTGGTAGTAGACCTCCTCAGCAAAATTGCTCACTTCATTCCTTGCACAGAAACCTACTTGGATGACCAATTAGCACAATTATTTAGATCTCAAATTTCCAAGTTGCACAGGATGCCGGAGAAGATAATCTCGGACCGGGGTTCAACGTTTGTAAGTGAATTTTGGCGCGCTTTTATGCGCTTGCTATGTATCAGATCAGGATTTTCCACTGCTTACCATCCTCAGACAGATGGACAGACGGACCGCATGAATCAGGTCCTGGAGGACTATCTGTGGCACTTCTGTTTGTACTATCAGAACAACTGGGTAAAAATCTTGGATATTGCTGAATCCTCTATTAACAATTTAGATTTGGCCTCCCTAGGAACTTCCCTGTTTTTCTTTGCTAACGGGTTCCATCCCAAGTTTAGTGTGATAACAGAAAATTCAGGTATTTGCGCTTTGGATGATTTCATTGTGGACTTACAAGAAATACAGGAGAAAGTGATTGAATGTTTAACACAAGCTAAGAAGCGACAGGCTTTATATCATGACTTGCAAGGAAACCAGTTTCACAATATCAACTGGGAGATTTAGTGATGCTTCTCCAAAAATTCATCCAAAGCAGGAGAATCAATTCTAAACTAGATTACAGGTATATTGGCTCATTCAAGGTGATTGAGATGGTAGGTGAGAATGCAGTCAAGCTAGATATTAGGGGGGTTCACGATAAGATTTATCGCTTCTCGCGCGCTTCAAATTTTTTTCTCGCGCGAGAATTCTCGCTTAAATTTATGATAAAATTTTAACACCACGAGCAGCCCCCACGGGTGTCTCGCTCGCTCAACTCAACTAAAAAAACTTAATTATATGTGCGCAGCACTCGCGCAGCACATCTAAAAATTTCTCGCGCCGCTTAAAAAAAAAACTCGCGGATCCTTATTGTGAACCCCCCTATTGCACGTGAATACCCCAAACTCCACCCGGTCTTCAACGTCTCCTTATTAGCAAAGTACCACGCTCCAAGCCAATTTGCAAGTTGAGGAATAGTGGAAGGCATCAAAAATATGTATTTTGACTCAGGGCGCATAGTTGATTGGTCAAAGCTTCACCAGATCTTGGACGCTTGCCTAGTCAAGGGTAAGGCCCGCAAAGGTGAGTTTGAATTTTTATTATGATGGTACAATTCAACACAAGGAGAGTATATGTGGGTACTTGAACACCACATTCCTAGCCACTATCATAAATTTTTACAACAGTTCATTGCACAATGGACAATTTGGCAGCAAAACAAGAAAAAGAAGCAGTAATAGGTAAGGCATGTTTTGTAACAACTGAGTCCCCAAACCCTAAATCAGTTCGAGTTCTCATAAAGTCAAAAGCCAAGAATCAACTAGGAAGGATCAAGAAAACGTCTCTCCCTTTCTACAATTTTCTTTTTCGTTTCTTTATAAGTCTTTATTCACATGGTTAGTCTTGTTACTCAGATTTCCAGAAATTTCGTCGAGCACAGTTGTAAGCTATAAAAGAGGAACTTGTAGCCAACAGGAAATCTTTCCTTGTGGCAAAATCTTTGTATCATTGCCGTTCTCAACTTAGAAATACAAACCCTTAAAAACCCTTCAAACAAACCTTAAATTTACTATTGCGCCAATTATTCATAAACCTTAACAGGGAGACTTAGACCTTTATCAGTGGTCCGGAAATTCTGGTAGCTTGTCTGTAGTTTTCCGTTTCCCCCAGGATACTCGAAAAACCCTATAACACAGGGCCTTCAAAGGTTCCAACAACGCCTCAATCAATACACGAAACTGGTCACGTTTTCTGCTACAAGTAATTTTGCATCACTTTGGTTGTGTGAAGAAGAAGATACATACGGTTGAGAGTGATGGTGTGGTTATTTGTTTTGGTTTGATAAGGCTTTCTTAACCTCTTCCTTCTCTTTCTCTTCTTTCCATACTGGTCTAGGCAATTCAAATCTTTCTAAGGTTCGGGCATAGCTTATCCCACTGTGTAGTAGAGCCGCATTGACATCCCCCCAAAAACGTATAAACGACGTCAGTCAGTTTACACACTTTTACTTTTTAGTGTCTCTTTCGAGAAAAAATAAAAACTGGTTCGGGGCTTGACATACCCAAGACGAGATATTGGCATCAGTTTTTCTAGGGCGACCATCGGCGTATGATCATCGACTAAAATGTCCTTTTTAATGTGCCACGCCTGTGGAGAAGGTGGAAGCACAGACGATGAGTCTCCAATTAGATTGAAGCGGATTTCATTACTACGTCACCTTAATTCTACCAATCATGACCACTTGAGTCAATATCTTGGGGTCCGAAGGATCGAACAGCTAAGTTGAATTATCGCATGTGCTTAGCATTAGACCTTTCTTCTTCTCATGAGGAGCGGAGTAAGGATTGAATCTCACCTCGTGCAAATGTTCTAACAGGAAAGCAAAATGATGATTTAGTTCAAAACGCGTTTTATAAAAGAACATGTATTAAAAGGATAGGATGGGTATATAGCGTACCTAGTTCGCATTCCATGTTGAGCGCCGCTTCTTGGACTCTAGCGGGTTTGACCTTGACTGATGGCTCGGGTGTCAAGCCTGAAAGGGTCCATTCGGAGACGTCTGAAGGAGTGTCGATTGCGGTGTAGTTTGCAGCTTCAATAAACCTAAGTGGGTGTTTCATTCCGCAACCCCGACACAACAGATCAAGGTTACTACTACTTTCACTGAAATATGATAGGAATGGTGTCTATCTATCTAGTGCCTAGAGGGGAGTTCAAGTTTGATGAGATGGATGTAAGACTGACGGCTCAGAGATAATAGCAATGACGAATTCCTTTGTGTTTCTTATGTTGACAGCCGTATCTTTTTCGACGCTTCCCGTATTGACCGTGAAAGACATCATGACCTAAAGAATTAAGAGGCATAATATGTAAAGGCGGTGTTGTGATCCAGCTGATCGTTGGGCAGGGTTTGCAGGCAGGGGGACACACACAAGGAGGGTTTGAGCTGGCCGCATTGAAATAAGAGAACGGCGCAAGATTAGCTTTTCCATCTGCTGATAGGGTGGAGCAGAATCCGATTGGTCTGGGGACCTGTGCCAGCAGAGGTTTTAAGGTTCTGTTAGTGCTGGTTGGAAAGGAAGCAGAACCAGAGATGACCACTTACGATTGAGGCAATCATCAGCTTATACATCTCAGCAGGCGATATATCTTGGTATGGTATGAATGTTTTGGTGGGCCCGGGTGAGTGATAGATCTGGGCATGGGGTAGCGGCGCATTGTTGAGTCCCTGGCCGACCTTCCAATCAGGCTGCGGTGTCTTGGTGAACTACATATTTATATAGGAAGTGGCAATCACGAGAAGAAGAACAATTTAAACGCTGCCCAGACGGATTGTAGATTGAAGGCAGCTGAGTTAGCACTCACGCGCAAGACATGCCCAGAATCAAACTCCGGCCGACTTTCTTCCACTTGCTTGAAGGGTGGGTGGTGGCTCATTCTGGCTGCTGCTAGTGTCGACTTGAAGTTGGGTGAGCCCCCTTTTTTCTTCTTTTTCTTGGAGATGGTGCTCGTGAGTAATATCCTCCGCCTCACTCTGACTGCGATTCGCAATATGCAGGCGACGGGTGGCCTGATTGGAGTTGTGTTAATGTGGGTCATCACCACAGCAGAAAATAAATAAATATTTATTTGTTTATTTATAATAGGGGGGTTCACAATAAGGATCCGCGAGTTTTTTTTTTAAGCGGCGCGAGAAATTTTTAGATGTGCTGCGCGAGTGCTGCGCACATATAATTAAGTTTTTTTAGTTGAGTTGAGCGAGCGAGACACCCGTGGGGGCTGCTCGTGGTGTTAAAATTTTATCATAAATTTAAGCGAGAATTCTCGCGCGAGAAAAAAATTTGAAGCGCGCGAGAAGCGATAAATCTTATCGTGAACCCCCCTAATAGATCGAGCCTAAGCCTCGCCTTCCCCTGCGCAATCCGATTGCCCTCATCTTAAATTGTTGCAGGTCTGATCATATCCTCATCTGTACATATTCATTTGTTTATCTTCAGCTGACGTTTGCGCTTATGTTTCTTTTCTTTCACATTTCTGCTTTATTCAGGCTCGAACATGGTCGTTGAGGCCAACGGACCATGAAATTATCATCCCGCTTGCACTCATTCAGGGGGTTTCAAATGGGAGTCTGTCTCTGGACTCTGGCAGCTCTGCAAAAGACATCGTGCAGGTCAACAACCCAGTCGCTTTGTTACACTCAACCCAACCTACATGTTTCGACAACTCAACCTATCCTTGTTTGTTTGCATAGACCAATTTGCCGAAAAAATCACTTGCGCTTCATTTCGCGTCCCCTCATTAGGATACGGTATACATCTCCATCTACGAAGAAAAAGTAAGGTCGAAACCGATCAACAGCCAGAGCAGTCACCAAGCTGGTTGACAGCTGGTCGATCTCTGATGCCAGCCCTGCCGAAAGGTCTCTACCCATCGGATGCGTACACCAGCTGCGAACAACCTGTAATTGACAACAAGGGGGTCCTTTAGGGTCCTCCACTTGCTCGCTCAAGCTCGTCTCCCATTCAATAATGCGTTCGCGTGTCATTTTGGGTTTGATCTACGTATGAGATAGGAGGCCTAAGTATAGGATATTTTCACCGGGCACAACCCTTCGCCGCAGGTTCGATCGACGCTTAGGGATCCCGGATAACCCATAATTGGTTTCAGGTATGGAGAATGAAGAAAACATCAGGCGGGCAGTACTTCAACAGCAATCCTCATGGTGTATCGGTACACAGATGCGCGCATCGAAAGTTATCCGCGGATGCAATCAACAGCATATTCCAGTTAGCACGAGTACGTGTCGATTGAAACATGCCTGGCTCCGCTGCTCCGGTCATATGCACAAAACATGTAAGTATCTATGTATTAGAAAAGGCCCTATACATGGTGAAGAGAGATGAGTAGAACGAGGCCTCGTCTGTAGCACTTCGAGCATAAAAGAGAAGGGAGATCCAGAACCCATAAGTACCCATTTCAGTACATACACATATTACCTAAAGCCCCATTCACTATGTGCCAAAGGATTTCAGCAACGTCTGTCCTCTACCAGCTAGGAATGTTATGCTGCTGTGCCACTACTTTTTCAGCTGGCGAGTTTTCAACATGGAAACCTGGGGATGATCCCTTGAAGGGGCTGGAACTTCCTTGTATGGGGGACGTACTTGCAGCACCAAATCACGATCCGCTAGGCATTTGGCAGCATAATGAACTTTGGTGGACTCATGACCACGTCGGCGGGGCTGAGTCTGAGATCTCAAATTTTCTCACTCCGCAACACTATCAGACAAAGAAAAGCGAGATGACAGGTAAGATGTTCTGGTAAAACACATTTGCAGATGATCAAAAAAACACTTCTCAGGAATGGGGAAAGATAGAGGGTTTGCCATAACTAGTATCTGACTGTTGCTCCACTGGTTGCTTAACCTTAGATATATCCCCTGGTGATGCAATGGTGGAAAGCCCCACATTGGAGATGAACAATTTTTGGGATTTGGAAGGTGAGACCATGTCTATTTGTTCATTCTGCATTTGTCAACCTATTCTAACTTCACTTGGCTTACTTTGCATGAGTTATTTAGTAGTCCCAAACCCCTCTCACAACCAACTACCGATTCAAAGTCAAGGTATTGGAGCAATGCAAGTCCATCAACCAAGCAGAGTTGAAGAAAATTTAATTCAATTTCTATGGCAAAGTGTTCCAAAAAGAAGGAGATTGGAGAGGAAAAGAAAAGATATGGAAAATAGTAAGTTGATCAAATAACTGATTTCCAAATTCATACCACTGCTTGGTAAATCCTGTTCCAATTGTTCTATAGATCCAATACTTCAACAAGATTTGATGCTTTTTGAAGAATCAAACAGCAAAAATACTATCCAGAAAGCTCACTCAGAAATCTCATTGTGCCAGAGCAAAAGTCAAGGTGGAGAACTGAATATAGAAACTCATCATTTGCAAGTTAATCAGAAAAAAAAACTAGAGGTAGAGCAAAGAATAATTTCCCTTGGGGATGAAAAAATTGATCAATCAATCCTGGAGTTGAATAAAGCCAAATTACATTCAATACAGAATCCATTTGAAAAAGTTTTTATCAAAAGGGTTTTAGAAAACTTTGATATGGTTTCATGTGAGAATGATAACTTCAGATGCAACTTGGACAATACTAAAAAATTTAGAAATATATCAGTTTTACAACTCACAAATAACTCATTGAACTACTCATGTCCTCTGGATTCATCAACAGGAAGATGCATAAGAAAGAAAGAATTTGTTCGCCGCATGTCCAGTTTGATCAAATGGCTTCTTCTCATCCACAAAGCTAATCAGACCAATCTTTCACCAAACATGAGCCAAAAGGAAGAGGAGGAATCACTCAATCAATTGATTGATTGGTTAGTTTCAGAAACATTCACCCCTGAAATCAGTGTCCCTGTGATAGGATTGATAAGGCAAGAAAATCATTCCATGGATAGAAATGCATTCCAAGATGTTCAAATTATCTTGATATATCATCTATCACAAAATCAATCTGAAAAGACAATTGTTGTAACTTCCTGCTTCCTGTTATTGATCTGGTATGAAAAAATGCAAAAAAAAGAGATCCAAAACCTTCATCAAGTATTCAATGAAGAAAAAGTTGGGTACCTTATAGAAAATCTGACATCCAATGCAAAAACATTGAAGAGAAAGTTTCAAAAGAATCTGAAATCAATATTTCCAACCAAGTATGGAGACTTTGAGCTTCCTAAGGAGAAAATTTATTTTCCCAAAAATATTTATGTTCCAAAAGGAAATTTGAATTCAATTGGAGGATATGACATTAGTCATAAAGCTTCATCCATGGTTCAAAGAATAGAAGAGTTTTATCAGAGGAGGATAAGCCATGCACATGAACCTTATTACTTCCAAGATCTTCCGGTGTATCTTGTGGTGGATAGTAGTAGCAATAATGGGAATTCAAGATTGGTCAAAATCTCAACCTGGAAACAGGAAACCAAGAAGTTTCAAACAATTGCAAACCGTGTTGATGTGATTCTTACATATCTCATTCTATCCCAATGTTCCTTAGTTGAAGCTATTTCAAAGGAAGATACAAAGAATACAAAAATCAATTATTTGAAAAGATCCAAGAGCCATTTCATTGACTGGATTGAGCAAGAACTATTCAATCCAACAGGAAGTCTACCAGTATTTGGAACAGTTGAGAATGTAGATGAACCGTTTGACAGAACCAAATTTGGAGACAATCAAATTGCATTCTTAGAATACTTCAGCTCCCCTGACGGATACAAGATTGCCCCCAGTATCTCAATTGGCTTCCTTGGATCATGGCTGAAGAAATTTGACAAAGAGAAATGGAAAGACCGTTTTTATGATGATTGTTCATTTTCAAAATTCATGATGAAAAAACTGATGGCTGATCAAAATAAGTTCAAGTATTTCAGACGCAAGAGAACTCAATAGCCCAGTTCAGGTATGGCCGCCTTACACATTTTGATAAATCTTGATTGCTTGTGAGATATTTTTTAACACAAAAAACCTTGTGACTTGCGAGATGATTTCATGAAATTAGATTTTACATGCCTTAATGCTTGTCTATTATTTCAACTTGGGTCAAGCATCTACGTGAACTGGGATAATGTATCCCCAGTATCATGTGATCCAAGTTCCTCAACAAAACTGACAAGAAATATGGAAAATATTCTTTCCCTTTACTTTGACGGATACAAGTAGATTTTTTTTACATCCATTGATATATTAAATGTGTAATCAAGTTTTATGTATCTTGCTGTTGGTGATTTTGAAATTATATCTTGTTTGATTCAACCCTGGAGTCAAGAGTTTTTTTATCAACATTTTCATAATCCTTCTCATCAGCTAAACTTGAAAGATTTTAATTTTCATCTTTGCAGGACCTTGGAGCAAAATAGATCCAATTAAAAGCTCTGGGGGGGAGGGGGGGTTGAATATTTTTTTCCCCAACTGATTCCAACAAGTCATCCACCTCAGACCAGATGAGCTTGATAGGCTGAGAATCCAAATCATTGGTCCAAAAATACTAATTAAATTTTGCTTCATCATCAGAATTCTGGTCAAAGAAGTTGCCACACCTCCATTCCAAGCCATCCAGCTTCTATTCCAAGAATTCTTACTCATATTGCAATCATTTGAATTTGATTCAAAACACCCATCTTGCTGCATGTCCAAGTCTTGATTCTGATGGTGTTAGAAAATCTACTTTGACTTTTTTACTTCAAGTTCAAGGGTTGAGAATACATATGGGTGATATATGTTAAAGAGTATGGGAGGTTATGATGAGGTAGCTTATTTACAGAAAAGAACTGGAAAATTTAACCATTCATATGGGGTATCATAGACTTGCTTCCCTACCTAAAACTCATTCCTAGACTGGTTTTTTTTAAATGGGAACTATGGACCGAGTGGGAAAGTGTTACAGAAGAAAACTGAGCGGGCTATTTGTATTTAACAGGGTATATTTGAGCATACTAGATACCTGTAAATACGGTTGAATAATTAGATTGTATCCTATCTTAACATGAATATGTGCAAGCAAGCCATTCATGCAATGGGACGTGCTTCTTTACGCAAGGTGTGCACTTACTTCTGTGGGTGTTGGCTTCTCTTTTGGGGATGCGCCATGTTTTTACTGTAATATGGGAAATAGAATCTCTTTCCCTCCCACCAACCACTCAAAGGGCAGGATCACATTGTACTTGAATCAGATAGTTGCAGCAAATTACAACACCTTCATGGGTCTTTTAATTGAGTGTTCTGGAGTGCGCTGGTGGAGCTGTGAAAGCTCGAGATTGATCGGAATTGCATCCCCTTCTCGGTGCCTGTCGATGGCCTGTCACGGCCCTGGTGACCAGCATACAGATCACAGTTTAAATAATTGGGTGTTGCTCTTCTTGACTCACTGCTCTTTCTCTAGTTGAACATAAATATTTATTCCAGTTTTCCAGTTTCCAGCCATAAGAACCCCTTCTCGCTCTTCCCCACCCAGAACCAACCGCTGAACGAACAATCCTCACTCCAAACCCGCTAATTGTCCAC
This sequence comes from Puccinia coronata f. sp. avenae, assembly GCA_002873125.1. NCBI lineage: Eukaryota > Fungi > Basidiomycota > Pucciniomycetes > Pucciniales > Pucciniaceae > Puccinia > Puccinia coronata. The sequence goes on along the minus strand of PGCI01000263.1, from coordinate 106,677 downwards.
CCGACCGCTTCCATTCAGCATCGGCTGCGATATCCACCAACAAAGTCGCATTCTTTTAGGCTGTGAGTCCGAACAACGAGTATCCTAAAGGGACTGTGCTCGATTGCTTCACCATATATTATATAATCTGCCTCAACCCATCACGAGTTGATCGACGTGCTCGCTCTGTCAAGCAACTCAAGCTGATCTACTCGCTTGTCTCTTCAACCCAATCATTCACGATCATCCTCAATTTCTCACGTGAGTTTTTCCTTACAAATATGTACATCATGGATGCCCGAAGCGCGATGGTTATCTGACCTTGCACACCTGTTCCACATCCTTACAACCAGCCATTGCTGTAACATTCAGGTTCAACAACATAGGAACAGAAAACACTCATCTCCGATCTCGCATTCCCTCGCCCGTTCACTCACCTGTTTCTAAGATCGCTCGACTTACTCTTCTACCGTATCGCTCAATCTTACATTCAATTCAACCTACCGGTTAACGCAATGGAAGAGTTATTAAACCCAGCTTCCGATCCGATGTTCATCGATCAAGTCGTTCAAGCTGCCTTCAACACTCAAGGCCCTCAACAAAAACAAGCCATGGCCATCCTGGCCCAATTTCAAGAACTACCCGACTCTTGGCAAAAAGTGCCCATGATATTGGAAAATAGCATTTCTCAAAATTCAAAGGTAGGTTACCGTTTGATGTCTTTAAAAAGGGGAAAAATGGGTCACTTCATTGCCTTTCTTGTCGACGCGTACCCGGATCCAAGAAATTTGGAACCCGTCACGGCCGGCTGAATGACTCTCCTGTTAAGATGTGTATCAATACTGACGTGATGATTGCTTCTTTCTCTTTGATCACCGCAAATTTTAGTACATTGCTCTTCAAATCATGGATAAGGTTAGTCATCTTGGCAGTCGCCTGAGCTCACCAAACATATCTTCTAAATCACCTTTACCAGTCATCCCACATCCTCTTCTGACTCATACATCTTGTCCCCTTTGTTCCTGTACTTAGCTGATCACAACCAAATGGAAAGCTCTTCCTGAGACCCAACGATCCGGTATCAAGGTGGGCATTCCCTTGAATCTTTTTCCAATCCGCATCTCTTACTCACAACACTATTTCACTCCCTCGCGGTGTAACAGAATTTCATCGTCGGTTATATCGTCAAAATGACCCGTGACGAAGCACAGATGGTGAAAGACAAGGCGTTTGTCAATAAAATGAATTTGATATTGGTCCAGGTGAGTGTCATCATGTGTAAAACGGCTCAATGTTTCTTCCGCTGAGCCGATACGATCATCTTGTTTAGATTCTGAAGCAGGAGTGGCCTCATAACTGGCCTGGTTTTATTCCGGAAATCATTGCCTCGTCTCGAACCTCTCTATCGTTATGCGAAAATAACATGGTCATCCTTAAGCTTTTATCTGAAGAAATTTTTGACTACAGTGCCGAGCAGATGACTCAGGCTAAGACGAAGGCCCTCAAGAATCAGATGTGCAATGAATTTTCCGACGTGTTTCAACTCTGCAAGTCAGTGTTATCCCCCTTTCAATATTGCTATCCCCCCCCCCCCGGGACTCATGATGATTAACATTTCGACAGTGAGATCTTGGAGAAAGCTACGAAGCCTAGTCTTATCGCCGCAACTTTGGGCACACTGTTGCGATTCCTGAATTGGATCCCGTTGGGCTACATCTTTGAGACAAGTCTGATCGACCACTTGATCAACCGAGTGAGTGGAGCTATCAGGCTTGGATCTCTTTGCCTTACACGAGCCGCTGATGTCATGATATTCACAATGAAATTCCACAGTATCTTGAAGAAAGACAATACCGGAACATCACGTTGAGATGTTTGGCTGAAATCGGTTGTATAAAGGATGCCGGCCCTGAATATGATTCAAAATTTATCCTGTTGCTCACCATGGTGATGTCATCAGTCAATCGAATTTTACCTCCCAACACCGAATTGAGGGAAATGTGGGACTCGCAACCCCAATACGAACAGGAGTTCATCATGGCCTTGGCAGTATTTCTATGTAGTTTCTTATTCAAGAACAGCAGACTTCTGGAAGTTCCGCAGCATCACGATTTACTGTGAGAATTTTGATTTCCTTACTGCCCGCTTACTTTGCATACAGGTCTTCTCATGAGGCTTCTCCTTTGTAGGGTCAATGTGCACATGTATTTAGTCAAGATCTCACAGGTTGACGATCGAGAGCTTTTCAAAGTCTGTCTTGAGTACTGGTCGAAGCTTGTGAAGGAGTTGTATGACGAGCAGCAGTCTATTCCGACGGACATGGGACCTCTGATGGGTATTGGACTGAACCTGGTCGGTGGGGCCGGCGGTGTCGGCAGCACTAGCTCTCATTTTGGCGGGGGTGGGGTCGGCAGCGAAGCCCAAGGCCGGAAGTTTCTCTATCGCGACGTTTGTAGCAACTTGCGGCTAGTATTCATCGAGAAGATGGTGAAGCCTGAAGAGGTTGGTTCAGTCGCCTCAAGATGCAGCGGATTCCTTGGTATTATTTGGTCCCAGATAATTAATTTTCCTCCTTACATTCTTCAGGTGCTGGTAGTGGAAAACGACGAAGGCGAAGTTGTGCGTGAATTTTTGAAAGAGACGGACACCATTGTACTCTACAAGGCAATGAGGGAAGTCTTGGTTTACTTGACCCATTTAGACGTCAGTGTAGCTGTTTCTTTCGCGGCATTTCCTTTCCTGCTCTCAGAACTGCATCCCTTGCTGACGATCATGGAATCCAGGTACCTGACACTGAAGAGATTATGCTTAGCAAGCTTGCTCGACAAGTCGATGGCTCTGAGTGGTCTTGGAACAATTGCAACACACTATGCTGGGCGATTGGCTCGATTTCCGGTGCCATGAGTGAGTGTTCTTCCTGCGTCTGATCGCTTTTGTGTTTCACTGCACAGGCTTATAAGTCATATTTTGTAGATGAGGAATCCGAAAAACGCTTTTTGGTCACCGTGATCAAGGATCTGCTGGGGCTCACTGAGCTCAAACGTGGGAAGGACAACAAAGCCATCGTTGCATCTGACATAATGTACATTGTTGGACAATACCCTCGCTTTTTAAAGGCCCACTGGAAATTTCTGAAAACGGTGGTGAACAAATTATTTGAGTTTATGCACGAAACCCACGAAGGTAAATAGTTTCTCAGCGTGCTATCTGGACCTATGCAGTCACATCCGACCTGACCCTTTTTATGCTGGATGTTGCAGGGGTGCAGGACATGGCTTGTGATACCTTCATCAAAATTGCTCAGAAATGCCGCCGACACTTTATCACACAGCAACCAGGCGAGCAAGAGCCATTCGTCGATGAAATTGTGCGAAACCTTGACAAGATTACGGAAGACTTGTCTCCACAGCAGGTTGGTGTTCACTCTCCTCACAAACACACTAACAGGGTTTGGCTGAATTGACTTGATTTATTTTCCTTAGATACATACATTTTATGAAGCCGTCGGTCACATGATTGCCGCTCAACCCAACAGGCCCGTCCAAGAGCGCTTGATTGCCGGTCTCATGCGTGCTCCCAATGCAGTCGTAAGTCAAGTGCATCTACGTTCCTTCCGACTTATTTGGTTTTTGATTCAGTTGTTTGAATTTCTTGCTTCCATTAGTGGGATCGTTTGATGCAGCAATCGGCTGCCAGTGTTGACGTTCTCGCCAACCCAGACAATATCAAACTGCTATCGAACGTGCTCAAATGTAACGTTTCAGCTTGCATGTCGATTGGCTCGTTTTTCCAGCCGCAAATCGTACGAATTTACATGGACATGCTGGGATTATACAAAGCGGTTTCCGGTATCATCAGCGAGACGGTGGCTGCTGAGGGTATCATAGCGACCAAAACGCCGAAAGTCAGAGGACTACGGACAATCAAGAAGGAGATCTTGAAACTGGTGGACACTCACATTCGCCGTGCTGAAGATCTTAACAACTTGAACGACACTCTGCTACCCCCACTTTTGGATGCCGTATTGGGCGACTACAATCGCAACATTCCTGCAGCAAGAGATGCCGAAGTTTTGAACGTAGTCTCTACCATCGTTATCCGGTTAGGTGTTAGTATTATATTTATCTGTTCATTTGTAGACAAATACATTAATTCTACCGTTTGCTTCACCTTTGTAGCCCCTACTCACCGGAAAAGTGGCTGCTATCCTTGAGCTAGTCTTTGAACCCACTCTTACCATGATCAACCAAGACTTTTCCGAATTCCCAGAACACCGAGTCGGATTTTTCAAGTTGCTGCGTGCGATCGACGCCAGTTGCTTCACTGGTCAGCTTTTTCGATCCTGCTGAATTTTGACCAATTGCGATTGGAACACACGCTCTGACTGATAGTGCCTTCCTTTCGATCACAATAAACATGCCTCTCTGCTCAATAAAAAACAACAGCTTTGCTGGCTCTGGAACCCAACAGGTTCAAGCTGATGATGGACAGTGTGATTTGGGCCATCAAGCACATTACACGGGATATTGCAGATGTTGGATTGGCGTTTGTCGTTCTCTTTTTTTCAGTTTGGGGTCTGTAAGAAAACTTGACGAACTAATCCTTCCCTTTTGTTATCTTGCGCACCATTATTTGACCCACAGAATTCTTCTGGAGCTGTTCACGAATATAGCCACTCACACAGATCCTCCGACAGCGGCCGCGTTTTTCCAACAGTATTACCTCGGGATCCTACAAGATATATTTTTTGTCTTGACTGATGCGGATCACAAAAGTGGTAAGGCCTTGAAGCCCATGAGGTGTGAGGCAATGAGATAAAAGACTGAAATGGTGTGCGATTGGTGTTATCCTTTTCCGACTCGTCAGGTTTTAAAGGCCAATCTCAAGTCTTGGCACGAATGTGGGGTCTAGTCGAAAGCGCGTCAATCGCCGGCCCGCTTTTCAATCCAGCTGAACACGACGCAACTATGGATAATGCCCGATTCCTCAAGGAATACACGTTTAACCTTTTGAGCACTGCCTTTCCCCACGTCCAACCGTTGAGTAGAGACTTGCACCTTGCTATCACGCTCGATGATTGATGACGCGAAGGAGATGGCTGATTTGATTTTCCACTCGAACCAACGTGCCACAGATTGATTATCCAACAGTTCATCACTGGGTGCTCGGAAACGTACAACGATGCGGCACGGTTCAAGAGTAACTTGAGGGACTTTTTGATATCCCTTCGCGAGTACTCGGGGACGAGCGATGGGCAGCACCATGATCTGTTCCAGGAAGATAAGGAGGCTTTGGCCGCGGCCAAAGCCCAAGAGCAGGCGGCTATTCCAGGGATGATCAAGCCGAGTGAAATCAAAGATGAGGACGAAGAGATTCTTTAGCGCGTGGTCTGGTCTGTCATGTGGTGGTTGTTTTGTCCCCGCTTTTGATAGCACATGCCCATTTAAATCTTTGCCATGTTAGCACATATTATAATTCCTTTTTAACATATTATTCCTTTTTTTTATCAGGGTGATGCTACAATTTTTTTCTCATCTTTATTATTCTTTTTTTTTATATGGAAGAGAAACAAATGTCGATCTTTGGTTTGGCAGCTACTCGACATTTTTGTAAGGTGTTCCCCATTGCTTAAGTTCTTTATACAATAAATAGAAGATATATGAGCGTATCTCTCTTAACAATACATCAATCTTTCAGGAAGTTGATTCCAGACGTATAAGCCCAATCAAACTTCAAGGCGGAAGTTTCAAAGCATTAAAAACATGGTTTTTGATGACAATATTACTCATCCCATTCCAATTGCAACATCACGAGAGACGTACAAAGACCAGGTGGTGCACTCTCAGGCAGCAATTATAAAGCGTATTTGAACTTTTTTTTGAAAAAAATTCGAGATAATTTCTTATTAATACTTAATAAGAAGTTACTATTATTTTTTTTCAAAAGCATCTCAAATCGACCTCAAGGGTCGATTTGAGATGCTGTTTTTTAAAAAAAATAGTAACAAGAGTGATGAAACATCACTACAGCTCAATACAGCATCCACTTTTGTATGTGGGTTCTACTAGTGCTATACCATTGCTACCAGGAAGAAGGCTGAAGATTCTTCTTCGTAGCTGAGCTACGTGAACTGGTTTATAACCTCGCAGCTATTGAATCACTTTTGAAGAAAAATTGAATTATCTTTTTAATAAAATTATAATAGTTTTTCTGTTCAAAAACTTCCTAAATAATGTTCAAATACCTGTTTATAATTGCTGCCTCAAAACACTTGGTTTTGGTTTCAGATCTTGTCAAGAAGTAAAATAAAATTTCATCCTTGTATGTGAACCCACAAGGGAAGTCCGCTTGGGGGAAGCACGTGGTTCAGTTGCAAACCATGTATCAGATGTACGTCTGATTTTTGCTTCATCTTTGGTTGGGGATCATATTGGCAAGGCCTGGTTTCCGGAGTTCCTCATGATGGTGCGGCCGTATGTATCAACTTGTTAGTATACACCATTATGTAGTGCGCAATGTCAAAATCAATCAGCACTAATAAAAAAAAATGATGGTGCGGCGACTCATGAGAACATTCTGCAGGTTAGGTCCCCGGAAAATTGCAATTCTGTAACACTTAATCCTTGAAGCCAGCACATTTAGCAGAAGGCATTCTGGATGCTTGAGCCCATTCCTGGCTCGTCATTGCGGACATTGGACCGCGTGCAAGCGATGATTTCTGCTTTTTCACCTGAGTACTTATTCCACCTCATGCGTCCAGAGCTCATTTCCACACAGCCGAGGCCAGTTTTTTGCATTCCCAATGCGCCTCCAGCTTCATCTGTCTCAACCTTGAATTATTCCTGAGGATTTCTACCCAGAGAAGGCATATGCATCTCCGAGTCCCACGGAGAGCACTCCGCGCAGAGTCCCCCGGACCCTCCATTTGCGAGGCTTTGTTAAGCTAGCTTATTATTCCATTCAGAAAGCCAACCCTCAAGGAACTTACCTTCATGGCAAAGATACATTGCCCCTTTCCTCCTGTGATAGATTTCATGATTGTTTAAGAAAAGGGAGGAATACAGAATGCCTTCTGCAATGTGCTGGTTTCAAGGACTGAATGCCACATACATATCATGCCACCCGGCTTTTTCAGAAACTTGAAAGGGCGTCTCATACACGTTGTAGTATGGAAGCCTAGGGAAGCCCAGGGCGAGCATGAATCAGTTCATGACATTTATGTGAGGAACCCCATACTTGAAACCATTCCTGGCTGGTCATTGCGGATATATTGGAGCGCATGAGTTAGGCGACATGATTTCTGCTTTCTCGCCGGAGTACATCCATTGCCTCCTGCGTCGACTCTCGAGTCCATTTCATGCCCGAGAAAGAGAGAGACCTTTTTGCATTCTCAACACGCCTCCAGCTTCATCTGGATTTCTGTCCGGAGAACATTTAGCACCAACAACCGTTCCAACCCCAGCTTATCATGTTCTTCAGCCGCTTTTGTGACTTTCTCCGCATCACCATTGCTATATATTTCTTGTCAAATGGAAGAGTAGCAATTGCTCCAAACGCAGATGAGGCTAACTGTATCGACCAGGCTTCATCACTGTTGAAACGACCGTCCTCCAGCAACGATGGCAATCCACAAAAACAAGAGTGGTACAGTGCTTCGCAAACCTCCCACTCCGATGGATCATCCGGCAATCCTCCTGATGGAGGATGGCCGCGGATTTTGCCGCCAAACCATGACGGGATCCAGCTCGACCTACCTGGCAATAGGAACCAGATCCCAATTGACGATCCGAATCACGTCGTCATTGACCCACCTTTCCAAATTGTCGTTACCGGTAGCATACGAAATGCGGATATGCCTCGTGAGCAGATCACTGCCTGGGAGCATCACTTCTCCCATTTCATTGAATTCTATTGGGCGCCTTCAACAAGAAAACCCATCAGACAACCATCGTCGACGACGTTTTCCAACTGGCCGGCTGCGACGGTTTCATTTATCCATAGGAATTCTCAACCGGTGGAATTGATTATTCCCTTAACTTCGGATGGGAAAATCTACGAGAAGTCGAGTCTAGTGGAGAGAATTACAGAGTTGCAAAAGTGGCTCTTATATACTCACAAGATAGTCTTACAACTTCTTCATCCCGAGCTCAAACCCGATGATTGGATTGATTTCCATCGCGATCTGGTTATAAAGTGGTTCTTCGAGGAACTTTTCAAACCCACGCACGGATTACCTGTATTCGGACTCGCAAAACCGATTGATGGCGCAAATGAACCCTTTGGCCGGCTTCAATCCTATGTCTTCAAGCTGCTACAAAACAAAGCGTCTGTCAGTATGGCGTCTGTAGCCATCGTGGGCAGCTGGCACAAGAGACGGGATCATGCGGCATGGCAATACTTATTCAACAATGATCATGAATTTTGGGAGGCAGTCGTCCAGTCAATGATCCGGGAAGCAAATGATCCAATAAATGACGAAAGTAACATTCATCTCACTTTAACTTTGAAAGGCCATCCAGCAAGTACTGTTGGAACTAGCCCCGGTGGGCCTTCTTCCTGTGGCGATGACTCAGCAATCCCGGTTGACAGGAAGATTAGGTTTAGGTTAGAGGCTCATCAACGTGCCTGAACTCAGTCCATCTTGTACCTAGATTAGGTTTATCACTTAGTTGTACTTAGTTCTATCATCTGTTGTTTCTCCTCTTTTCTTTTCCTCACTCATTTCTTCTCGTGTGTCATCCCTTGTACCTCTCATAGGTACAAGTCCCTTCTCATCGCTCTCTTCGCTCCCTCAACTCGGAGACTATCTCCTCGTGCTCACAGCTGCCCATCTGGTGTTTTCAGGTCCGCTTTCTTCCTTTTTTCTGTCTCTTCTTGTTTTCTCTTCCTTGTCATCTTTCTCTCTTGCTCAATCATGCAACTCAGACTCATTTCTTCTCGTGTGTCATCCCTTGTACCTCTCATAGGTACAAGTCCCTTCTCATCGCTCTCTTCGCTCCCTCAACTCGGAGACTATCTCCTCGTGCTCACAGCTGCCCATCTGGTGTTTTCAGGTACAAGTCCCTTCTCATCGCTCTCTTCGCTCCCTCAACTCGGAGACTATCTCCTCGTGCTCACAGCTGCCCATCTGGTGTTTTCAGGTTATGAGCCCAGCCTACTGAGCACAGGATCGAATAGACTCTCCAGTGAGCCAGCCTAGAGGCGTCAGAAGTTCTTTACCGTGGCGGATCATCAGAAAATTCCTGGATCTCTCCTCCCTCCATCCCCGGAACCTACTCCAGATCCGCCGGAAACCTCCGCATCCAGAACGTTGGTGAAACAAGAAGACATCTCTTCCGATTCATCAGACTCGTCGTCATCCTCCCAAGACTCCAACGTCACCTTCCAAATCTCCCAGGTCTTTCTCCCAAATTCCACCATGTCCTCCGATTCGTCAAATCCCCTCTCCTCTCTCAAGCTCTGCTCTGAGAAGCTCAACGACACCAACTTCTCAGCGTGGCGCTATGACATTCGGAATGCCCTTGCATTCTACAATTTGGATGGCTTCATCAAAGAGCACACCCCCGACCTGAAGGCTCGCCCAGACTACGACGCCAAACTCAAGCAGGTCACGACCTACATTCGACTCCATCTAGGACGAGAAGACTCAACCCGCTTCGTGGACGATCTAGACGTTTATGACCCCAAAGCGTTATGGGATGCCATAGTCGAGTACCATGCGGCGAAATCCATCGAGAATGCTGCCAATGTCATGGAGCGACTACATGATATTGTCTTTGTGGAGGGCGAAATGCAGCGATGTATCAACACCTTTCGCCAAACCTTCAATCTCATGATTGAAGTAAGTACCTCCAAATTCGACAAGAAAACTCTCGAGGCTGTATGGGTTTTCTTTGTCCTCAAGAGACTACCCCCGGCCTTCACCATGTTCCGGACACTTCAGTTCGCCTCTTTCAAGACCGACACCACCGACGTCTCCATGTCGAAGTTCCTAACTGAACTCGAAACCGAGCTACGACGACAGCAAGAGAGCTCTGCCCAGCTTGCCGCCACCAATGCCGCCACTGCCCTTGCAGTCCAGCGTGCCAACTATTCCAACTCACCCGCCTCCGGGGAGAAAGCCCCTAGCGAAAAGAAGCGACGTCCTTTTTGCGCCAACGGGGTACACAACCCCGAATGCACAGGCCACTCCAAAGCCGACTGCAATCAACTCAATCCCGCCAGAGCCCTAGCCTGGCACCAGGCCGAGATCAATAGACTTAACGCCTCGGCCGGAAACAAAGCCCTTCTCAGTGTCAACGCCGGTGTCGCCGACTCCATCGTCTTCGACAGCGGGGCCTCCGGCCATTATCTGAAACGTCGAGAATACTTCAAGACGTTTCTTCCCATCAAGTCCTCAGTCTATGGGGCAAACGGAGCCGCTATTCCCATCCTCGGTACCGGCTCCGCCATCATTCACACCTCCGTGGGCCCCATCAAGATCGACGAGGCTTTCTATGCCCCCGATCTTTCCAACTCCTTAATCCCGTTGACATTCTACCTCCGCCGTGGCTACACGGTCGCTCCCTCCCGAGACGGACTCGGTTTTCGCTGCCACCGCCCCGGCCACACTCTCTGCGTCGGGAGCACGTCCGAGGAGGTTCTCGTCATCGACCTTGACTCCCACAAAGCGCTTGCGGTCAAAACTCCATGCCACTCTGCTCTGGACCTTCACAGGGCACTCGGGCACCCAAGTCTCCCCTACCTAAAAAAGGCTTACCCAGAACTCTCCTTCGATTCGGTGGAGTGCAGCGAGTGTGATACCGCCAAAATGCACCGCCAGCCCTTCTCCGGATCGTTCCCCATAGCTACAACCGTCCTGGAGTGCCTCCACATGGACCTGTGTGGCCCAATAACCCCGGCCTCGCGTGGCGGCAACCGCTATTTCCTCAAGATCATTGACGGATACTCCAAATTCCGCTTCATATTCCCCCTCAAGCAAAAGTCTGACTCCTTCGCCACTTTTAAGGTCTTCCTCTCCGAGGCAGAGACCGCCACCGGCCAGAAACTCACCTCAGTTGTCTCAGACAACGGTGGCGAATTCGTGAATGCTCAATTTCGCGATCTCTTTGCCGCCAAGGGAGTCCGACACCTCACCACGGCTCCCTACACCCCACAGCAAAACCCGTTCGCCGAGCGTGGCAACCGCACCACCGTGGAACGCACCCGCGCGATGCTCGCCACCGCCGGCCTTCCTCTCGACTGGTGGGGTGAGGCGGTAACCACCTCGGTTTACCTCGAGAACCGCTCCCCGGACAGCTCCATTGACTTCCGGAGCCCGTACGAACTCTGGCACGGCTCGCCTCCGGACCTCACTCACCTGGTCCCGTTTGGCTGTCGCGCGGTAGCTTACCTTGAGAAGGACAAACGCCAGTCAAAGTTCTCTCCGTCGGGCGTTGAGACCATATTTTTAGGCTATGATGAAAATCATCACACCTACAAATTGTGGGTCCCCTCCACCCGCAATATCATGGTTTCCCATCATGTAAAATTCTTCCCCTCTGTTTTCCCGTGTCTTACCCCCTCTTCTTCTTCCTCCCACAGCATCGACCCGTCGTCCCTTTTTGACTTCATTGCCCCCAACATGCCTGTACTTGAACCCGCTGTCTGCACCTCCACCGTATCTACCATCCCTACAACTGAATTCACACCCTCCGTCCCAATCCCCCCAATCCCCTCCCCGCCTTCTACTCCAGTTCCTGAAGCTCAATCGGTGGATGATTGTGTTGTCCCACCCACGATCAAACCAGCACCGCTTCCGAAGGGCTACGCCTATGTCCCCGACTTCGACAAGGCCCCTCAAGACATCACCGCCTCAATTGATGCTTCTAATATCATCGAGGGTCCACGCCGTCGTCGAGCCATGGTCGTCCGCCGCCACCAGGTCAATCAGGTCACCAACTCGGCTAACTTGATTGTAGGAGAGCCTTCCTCACTCAAAGATCCCCGCACCTATGGCGACATCCTGGGCCGGCTGGATGAGGAGCACTGGCTCATGGCGGTTGAGGTGGAACTGAACAATATTCACAGACACGAGGTCTGGGTGGTGGCACCTCTCACTCCCGGAGCCAAACCTCTTGACACTACGTGGGTTTTCAAGCGGAAGTTCGACGCTGACGGCGAACTCCTCAAGTACAAGGCACGCCTCTGCGTGCGCGGCTTTCGACAAATCGAGGGCATCGATTACGACGCCACCTTCGCACCAACCGGACGTCTCTCCACCCTCAGGGTCATCCTCGGTCTGGCAGCTCTGCACGACTTTGACATCCAACAGATGGATGTCAAGTGTGCCTTCCTCAATGGCATCCCTGAGGAGGATCTCTTCATCAAGGTCCCCGAAGGAGTTGGCGTAGAACTCCCCCCCGGCCACGGGCTGAAACTGCAAAAGTCCCTCTATGGACTTAAGCAGAGTCCGCGCTGTTGGTACAAATCGCTCAAGGATTTCTTCATCACAATCAATTTTCTCCCCTCCGCCGTCGACCCCTGCCTTTTTCTCCATCAAGACCCGTCCAAGTTCTGCTGCGCATACATCCATGTAGACGACTTAGTCATCGTAGGACCGGACGTCCGGTTCCTCAAAGACCAAATCACCGACCGGTTCGAGATGGAGGATTTAGGAGCATGTCAGTGGGTCCTGGGCATGCGAGTGACACGAGACCGACCCAATCGCACCCTCACTCTATCACAAGACCGATATGCTCGAGAGATCCTGGACGAGTACGACATGCTGCAATGTCGGCCTATCACTTCCCCTCTCCCGACCAACGCCATCACATGCCCGATTTCTCCCGAGCCTCCCTCTGACGGCTTCAACTTCCGTCGGGGTGTGGGCCTGTTGAACTACCTTGTCCAGTGCACACGTCCGGACTTGGCGTTCACGTGCAGCTATCTCTCCCAATTCCTCAGGAACCCTTCCAAGACGCACCAGAATCACTTCCTCCATGTGCTTAGGTACATCCAACACACCAAAGATTTCGGACTCACCCTTGGCGCTGTCGACAACACCCCATCCACCCTGGTCGCGTACGCCGACGCAAGCTACGCCACGGCGAGTCAAGCATACTCGTTCGCAGGTAGCGCCATTCTACACAACGGCCTTGTCGGTTGGCGCTGCGCTAAAATGGACGATGATGCTCCCGCCTTGTCAACCACCGAATCCGAGTACAGAGCCTGTTCCGAATGCGGTCAAGACATCATTTGGACTCAACAGCTCCTCGACTCTCTTCGGCCTTTCATTTCTCTCCCCCCATCAAATGTCACTCTTCACTGTGACAATCAGGGTGCGCTGGCATTGCTCAAAGATACAGTTTATCAACATCGCACCCGGCACATCAATGTCCGCTTCCATTGGCTTCGCCATCACATCGCGAAGTCAGACGACTTTCATCTTTCCTACGTTCCTACCGATAGCAACGTCGCCGACTTTCTCACCAAACCCCTCACTCCCATCAAAACCAAACAAGCTCTCCTCAATGTTTTCCTCAAAACCTATCAGAACACCGTCTGAAGATGCCCTATCGAGCACGGGGGGCTGTGGCGATGACTCAGCAATCCCGGTTGACAGGAAGATTAGGTTTAGGTTAGAGGCTCATCAACGTGCCTGAACTCAGTCCATCTTGTACCTAGATTAGGTTTATCACTTAGTTGTACTTAGTTCTATCATCTGTTGTTTCTCCTCTTTTCTTTTCCTCACTCATTTCTTCTCGTGTGTCATCCCTTGTACCTCTCATAGGTACAAGTCCCTTCTCATCGCTCTCTTCGCTCCCTCAACTCGGAGACTATCTCCTCGTGCTCACAGCTGCCCATCTGGTGTTTTCAGGTCCGCTTTCTTCCTTTTTTCTGTCTCTTCTTGTTTTCTCTTCCTTGTCATCTTTCTCTCTTGCTCAATCATGCAACTCAGACTCATTTCTTCTCGTGTGTCATCCCTTGTACCTCTCATAGGTACAAGTCCCTTCTCATCGCTCTCTTCGCTCCCTCAACTCGGAGACTATCTCCTCGTGCTCACAGCTGCCCATCTGGTGTTTTCAGGTACAAGTCCCTTCTCATCGCTCTCTTCGCTCCCTCAACTCGGAGACTATCTCCTCGTGCTCACAGCTGCCCATCTGGTGTTTTCACTTCCCTGACGATTTCCGATGACAAGATCGGAAACTTCAAGCTTCACGGCCCGGATCAATTAGACGTCGAAAATCTACACAACAAAAACCACTTGCGGTGGTTAAGGCACTTACCCGACCACGCACTCACAGGACCCAGGAGGTATGGATCAGACTATGGAACCAAAATCCTGCAAATATCCTCGGACTATCACCATGATGCTGTTTTCTCACACGCAAAAGTCTTGTATCGGTTCCCGAACGTAGGTATAGCAATTGAGGCTAGGGACAAGATGGCAGACATTAGGGTCATGTCAAGTTCACAATTCATGCTACCACGCTCGCACGTACAAAACCAGATACAACGCTTGGTCAAAAATTTAGAAACTGTGTCACAGGATACCTTTGCACTGATAGATGATAGATTTCATCGCGGTTTCTCGCCCTTATGGATGAAGTTGCATGAAGAATTTTTGAAGTGGTTTGGTGTAAATCTCCTCGGTCAAGACGTCCTGCAACATCAATTCAATGGCCAGCGCAAATTTCCAATAGTGGGACGGGTTGTAACCAGTCGGATCAAGGTTGATCAAGATCCACCGTACGACAGCGCGCAATTGTTTATCATCAACGTTCTCTCAAATACAGAATCCCGGTTGTGGGATGCAAGCCTGGTTCTTTTCGGATATTGGCTGAAGAATGAAAGTAAACCAGATTGGAACTTTTATTTCAAGACAGATGAATTTTTTTCTTATTTCATGCGGAGGGTCTCTGAAAGAAGCTTAAGAAGAGTACCGGATCTCAATTAAAGGCAATTCTGTCTCGCTTCCGTCTTGATCTCCTCTAACCTACCTGACCTTTGGCAAATTTGCATCGTCATGTGTTCCTTTTTCTCCATTGCTCTTTTCAGATGTGGATACTTTCAAATCTTTGAACCGCTCAAATACCATCATTTCCCAGATTGATTATCCAACAATTTATGACCGAGTGCTCGGAAACGTACAACGATGTGACCCGGTTCAACTTTGAGGTGAACTTGAGGGAATTTTTGTTATCCTCTCGCGAGTACTTGGGGACGAGCGATGGGCAGCACCATGATCTGTTCCAGGAGGATAAGGAGGCTTTGACAGCTGCAAAAGCTCCAGAGGGGCCTGAAATCAAAGATGAGGATCAAGAGATTCTATAGCGCCTGTCATGTTATTTTGTCCCACTTTACGATTGTCATCCCAATCTTTACGTTGTTGGCACAATATTTTTATAATTTATTCAACATATTGCTTTTTATCAGGGTAATGCTACACTTTTTTTTCTCTTCATATATATATTGGAAGAGAAGTACAGGTTGATCTTTGGTTTGGCTACTTGACAATTTTGTAAGGTGTTCCCATTGCTACTTCATACATTAAAGAGAGACACGCCTTGGATTACTTGTCAGATGTGGGTAGCAGTGAAATGCCAACCCAACCGCTAAACACGACTTGATGGAATGTCTTTTGAACTGTTGAAAACTGTTTTCTCATGATGAGATCACAATGTTCCATGCATGTGATGTGCCTGCATACACTGCTTCATCACAGGAATATGTCAGGCGGGTCGAACAAGCCCTACATATTTAAATATGTTCCGAACAATTGCCACCGCATCAACGGTGGATGAAATAATTTATACAAGTGGTCGAAACCTGTGCATCCCTTTGATTCTTGATCGATCTCTGCCCGATGATCGAGTCCCACCTGGACTCGAGATGTTTGACGGTGGAAGGCGGGCACCTCTTGGAATGCCCAGCTTACTATGTACCTCAACGCTAGTCAGACCTGTCGTCGGAATGCGCTCGGAGCATTTTACACCGGAGCAGTGCTGCTCCGGAGTGTGTTACAGGGGCTCGCCGGGGTGAGGAGAAGCGTTCAGGTTCAGGGGAGCCGGAGATCAGAACTGCAATCTGCGGTATATATCCACAAGCTGACACGCTGAGCTCGGTACTTGAACTTGAGTACTTCAGTAGACTTCAGTAGACTTGATCAGTACTTCAGTTACATACTCTCCTGACACAGGCAGGAACCCATCTGAACGGTGAACCTGTTAACCGAGATCGAGATCGAGATCGAGCAAACGCGAGCAGCAATCTTGATTTATTTAATTTTATTTATGTAAGCAGCCAGAGACATCGGTCATCTTGCCGTTGCAAACTCAGCATTTTGTTCAATTTTCTCATCGGGTTCCCCTCCTGCGTAGTACTGCTGTCCACAGTCCAGCTCGTCCTACCACACTTCGCCCACCGCCCACCGCCCACCTCGAGCCCCTCATCATTAACATTTCCTGCCACCCATTCCCCTTGTTGACGTCATGGCTGGTGGTCTAACGCGAAACCGACTCACCCATCTCCTATCATTCAACGGCTTAAGAGCTGTACGTAGCTCCTGCTCCCCGTTTGTTCATGACTCGTAAGGACTGATCTCTTGTGCTCCAATCAAACAGGCCGTTTTCTGGCTCGTCGTGTGGAAGTGGTTCGTTTCCTCGTACCGTCATCTTCGGGCAAGAGGGATCAGAAAAACTATAAACGAAGCTTACATCCAACTGGCGATTGTAATTTCCATCACCTCTTTTCTCTTTTTATCATCTTCTCCTATCCTTCGTTATGAGCTTCACCTGATTTCATCCGCTTTCTCTCCTAAACACACACTCAGTTTGGCTTCAAATGCGCACTCCGAGTCCCATCGATTCAACGCAAAGTAACCAGTCAACTCGATGGTGCCTCCGCAGACATGGAGAAAAAACTGGCCCCGAAGGGACCTGGAATTGTCCGATGGCTCGAGCTACCTCAGGACGGTAAATCCCCGGAATGGCTGAGGGATGAACTAGATTCACTCTCCAGATTACCTGCATCAGACTGGCAGTCCGGCAAGGTTTCTGGTGCCGTTTACCATGGCGGAGAAGAACTGGAACAAGTCATCAGCTCGGCTATGAACAAATATCTCATCAGCAACCCTCTCCACCCGGATGTATTCCCTGGGGTACGGAAAATGGAAGCTGAAATAGTCAAAATGGTACTCGAGCTTTTTAATGCTCCCCCCGAGGCAGGTGGTACCGTCACCAGTGGGGGTACCGAGTCCATTCTGATGGCGTGCAAAAGTTACCGAGACTGGGGACGCGATGTCAAGGGTATTACCGAGCCGGAGATGATTGCACCCAACAGCATCCATGCGGCATTCTCCAAGGCTGCTCACTACTTTGGGATCAAGATCCACTACATTCCTGTTAACGAGAAAACCCGCCGGGTGGACGTTGCGCGAGTCAAACGTGCAATCAATCCTAACACGGTCATGGTCAGTTGGGCTGCTGGCCCACTCACCTACCTCGCAACACTCGAGAAACTGACCGAACTTTAATTTTTTTTTGGTACGTCTTTCTTTCATTTGATCCTTATCATCAGATCTGCGGCTCGGCACCCAACTACCCCGACGGGGCGGTTGATGACATCACTGCGTTGGGCAAGCTGGCGAAAAGATACAACCTTGGTTTACATGTCGACTGCTGTCTTGGATCGTTCCTGGTCCCCTTTGTGGCTCAATGCGGTTTCGAAATGGACCCATTTGACTTTCGGGTGGAAGGCGTCACTTCTATCTCTTGCGATACTCACAAGGTATCTATTCTCATCTACTGTCCCCCCAAACACCTGCAGGTCGGCTTGACACAGACTTTTGATTATTTATTTATTTTAGTATGGTTTCGCACCCAAAGGAAACAGTGTGATTATGTGTAAGTCAACATTGTCTCATCTGGTATTTCGTGCATTTCATATTCATATAGCGTTTCTTGTAATATAGACCGAACTTCTAAGTGGCGTGAATATCAATATACCGTCCTTCCGAACTGGCCCGGAGGCGTGTTCGGTGAGGCGATTGATTGGAACTTGACGAAAAGAAAGTTCCCTAATGGTTATTTCTTTGCTTTTTTTTTCAGCTTCACCCTCGATTGCCGGATCTCGACCGGGCTCCATAATTGCTGGGACGTGGGCTGCATTGATGTACATGGGGAAAGAGGGGTACTTGGAAAGCTGCCGCTCGATCGTCGGGGCAGCCAAGAGACTGGAAAAGGCTATTCGGGAGGATATTCCCGAGTTGGAAGTCCTCGGTAAGCCGTTGGTATCAGTGGTGGCATTTAAGGAAACAAAAGGAATGGGGGTGAATATCTACCAACTTGGCGATTACCTCGGCTCTAAGGGATGGCACTGTGAGTTCGGTTTGGCTTGGGTAGATATGCTTTTGTTGAAAAGGAGCTTGCCGTCTCTTGTTCTACAGTGACCGCATTGCAGTTTCCGCCCGCCCTGCATATCGCATGCACTAGACCGACCACCAAGGCAATCGATACTTTGATTCAGGATCTCAAGGAAGGTGTGGCCTCTGTCAAAGATTCCAAAGATGGTGGCAAAGGGGATATGGTCACACTTTATGGTGAGTTATCGTCGTGGTCGTCGTCATGCTCCTTACCCTCACGTTTGAATTTTGACCATCCCCGCTGTGTTGGACATGTTTTATCTCTAGGGCTGGGAAGTTCCAGTGCCGTGGGACCGGGGTTGGTAGGCGACCTGGCAAAGAGATACTTGGACACGCTTTACTCTGCGTGAGATTATGGAATTGTTCCCGCACGACATGTTCCTTTATTTATTCATCTCTTCTTCTTCTTCTTCTTCTTCTTCTTCTTTGATTGATCACATATTGCTTTTATTTACCCACCGGTGTGCAGTATACTTTAGATTTGCACGGTGTCTAATGAACTCAAAGAAATATTTCATTGCGTCGTTCAGTGTGTAGATCTACACCAGTTTCCAACTTCATAACAAAACCATGCATCATTGCAGCATGTGGAGGAATCTTCAAGCCGTGGTTCGGAACTTGCAAATTGTTAGATCACATACATAGGTTCTGGGAAATTGAGATTTTGGACATCTGGAATTCACGTCCACTGGGGATATGAATGTGAAAAAGAATTCTGGCACTTGACTAATGGATCACCCACTAGAACTGTATCATGTGGTGTATGAAGCCCTGTGTGATAGGAGCTGGTCTATATGTAGTGTCCAGGTAGCTGATGCAACTCAGGTATATATAGTGAGGGGGGTTGTTCATTTATGTTGACCAGAGGATATCATGATCAAGAAGTTGGCGGAGTGCAATCAATACAAATTGAGGGCCAAAGGATGAATATGAACAAAAAAAAATAACAAAAAAAGTTATTCATCATAACAGCAAGTATGTGTTCATTCCAAAATGTTGAATATTTGTTCTAAGATCAGCCCAGAATTTACAATGGAAAATGTAGGAATGCAAGGTTTTGAAAAAGGAAAAAAAAGGGGGGAAATCAAAAATAATGAGGATGGAGGTCATTGATTTCGATCAGAGAGCCTGGAATGGCGTCTTACATCAAGTTTAGTTTTTTTTTTCTTTCTTTCTCTTGCATTCATGGGCAGATTAAGTGAGTGAGTGAATTCTGCAGCAAACTAAAGGAAGAACCTGCTGAAAGGCCTGCCAGAGGAATGCGTAAGGGGAGACCCCCCTGGTGACGGTGTCAGGATGCTTGCCAAGCGTTTTGGAGTCATGGACATGTGATGTGGGATATTTTGGCAAAATCTGAAATGTGCTGATCTAGAAAGGGGGCGCAGTGTGAAGTTCAACTTGGGAGGAGAATCAGTTGCTGTGACATTGGCCATCCCAAGAAACTTGTGCAGCGCAAACACAACCCAACGATGACTCAGTTGATCTCCATCTGGATCTCTTCGCCTGATTCCTATTCCGAGAGGCGATGGACACCTCATCTGACGATAGCTGAGCTCAAGGTCAGCAACGTTTTGAGATATTTTGTCTGCGTTGTGTATCACGAGAGAATGACCGTCTGCTCGCATTCTCCCTCCAGTCTAAGCTTCAACCCATCACCGGTATCCCAGCAGGCTCCCAACGACTGGCATTGAATCATCTTCCGGGACAGTCTGACAGTGGTCGGTCCGTTTTGCTAGACAACGACCAACTCACCCTGTTGGATTATGGTGTCCAGGAAGGCGCCACAATCGATGTCAGTTTCCCTTGTGTATATCAAAATCCATCCAATGCTGCTTACTCATAGTCTCCTTTTCCTTTGTCTATGCAGGTGGTCGACATGGATCCACATGCTGCATCACAAGCCGGCCAATATAACGACGTGAGTCAGGTTGACAAGTTTGAGCTGCCCAAGGAGGAGTACGAAAAACGGTCAGGTAATACCGTGTCTAAATGCTCATCTTTTCTCATTTATGGATGTCATTTTTTTTTTTTTTTTTTAATGTGGTTGACCCATCGCCTCCGATACTTTTTCAGATAGTCTTTTGGCGTTCAAGATGCGCAACAAATTAGGCAGATTCAGTGATTCCGATTCAGCGGCCCATAAACAAGATCCAGTCCGACCGATGATTGATCAATCTGAGTTACATGAAAGATATCCGCTCGGAGCTCGGTGTCTGATCGCGAGTCGCAACCCCTCATCAGTGCAATCGGAACACTCTAGTAGTCGAGGCACAGTGAGATTTGTGGGGCCTGTTGAATTCAATCAAAAGCATCCATTTTGGATAGGCGTTGAGCTCGATGAACCAGTTGAGTAGATGTAAACCCTTCTTGTTGCGACTTTTAAACTCACCTTCTCTCTGTGTTTTTTTTTTTTTTTTTTTTTGACTGCTTAAGAGCGGAAAGAATGATGGTTCAGTTGATTCGCATCGGTACTTCACTTGTCCCCCTTCTCGCGGTATCTTCGTTCAACCTGATCGGATCACCATCGGTGATTTCCCTCCGATCGACTTGCTTGATGACGAGGAAATTTAGTCTCTCGCATTACATTAACAATCTCTCTGTATCTCTACCTGAATCGTCATTTTTATCAGTTTTGATGCTCACCAAGTTCCATCCTGCAGCGTTAGTTCTCGACCCTCCTCCGTGCCCCCAAACTGTCCAAGATTTCTACCTCTCAAGGAACCAAGGCATATTATATACCCCTTCAGATCAACCAAAGGTGTAAACCCGGGGTCATACAAGGTTTTTAGGAGGTATATCACTACAAGAAAATCTGACTCTGCCGCCAGTTGAAGTTGGGTTGAAGTGACATATATTTGAGTAAGAGTTAATGCAACATCACAAGTTTGATAGGAGTTTCTACACATCAATTGGAAGTGGTACAGTCAGATTTTCTTCCAGTGTAGGGATGTTAACCCAGGCTTCGACCTCTTCAACCAAGGTTGAAGGTATGTAAATCCAAGGGGGCACAGGGGTGCCCAAGTTGGGATCCTGTGTCCTTGAGGGCCAATACAAGTCATGTTTAGCCGCTGGGTCCAACAGGTATTCAGACATCCTCATGATACACAGGCCAGGTTAGTTGTGCCAATTGCGCATTGTTTTCCAATTAGACGTTGTTTGTTCACTGAGATCATCCACAAAGCTAAAGAGGGCTCCCCTTACAACAGCTACATAGATTGACAATTTGTCTGTGTGCATTGAAAGAGTAAACATGAGGAACTTTCCCTAAATCTTGGAATCTTTATTTATTTATTTATGTGAGATCAAAAATAAAGAAATGCAGATTGAAGCAAACTGCATCCAGGAGCGCGGAGTTAATGTAAGTATCAACTTCCGAAGATATTCCTTTGGGCGTGGTGTGAAACCCGGTCAGACTGAGACACTCATGACAGGTGCGCATGTGACATGTCGTCGCGCCCCAGCAAAGCGAGTCGCCGCTTCACAAGAAGGCTTCATTCAAGTCATCATGATTCGTGGGTCCCCAGTGCCCACAGGTCTCCACTTGCCGGTGCGAGAGCTGCCTCAGAACTGTCAATCTCGATTGGGTGATCTGCAGGGCCGCCGTAAAAACATCCTTCGTGGCGACCGACGGGCCGTTACAACTTACAAAACGAGTGGATCTGGATAGCCAGCCAAGTTGGGATTCCGGGTACTCCTCCAATAGCAAACAATAATAATCCCACGGTTAAAGAAACGGCCGAGCTGACTACCGAAGAAGCAACATATATTCAATCGTTCAAATTAATCCAACACCACTGGGCGCCCATAGAGTTGAAGCATCCCGAATCGTATCAACGAAATTGGTCCCATTGATTGACCAGGATGCACTGGAGTCCTATGATCTGGGTTGGCCTAGCTTGTATCCTACGGATCTGTGGAGTGGCCTGCCAGACGCCAGATTCAGAGAAGCTCCAAAAAGCTGGCATCAAGCAATCCGAACAAGACAAGCATAGAGCAGAACAGGTTAAAGCCGTTTTCACAGCCGCCTTCGATGATTACATGAAGTTTGGTTTTCCCGGTGACGAGCGTGAGCTTTAAAGAACTTGCCAATGTCGTACAACTTGTGGTTGACTATTATTAAATTTCCCCCAGTCCGACCTCTCACCAAAGGTTTTCGTGATACCCGTAATGGCTGGTAAGCCTTGTCAATAACCAACAGCCAAGAGCCCATGTCAGCTTGTTGCTAATATGGTACATTCACTTCTATTTTCTCAATCATATGCGTCATTCAGGTCAGCAACTTTGGTGGACTCTCTCGACACCCTTTTGGTTATGAATCTTGAAGTGAGTCTTGATTGAATATATAGAGCAATCGAGTACACGCATCTCCAGAATGAGCTAGCTGAAGGATGTTCAAATTCAGGATCGATTCAAACAAGCCGTGGAAAACACTTTGAGAATCGATTTCTCCCACAGTCAAACAGAGGAGGTAAATGATCCAGACTATTAATCCAGTACTAGGATTTACCGAAGCTGATCCATGAACGATAGGGCGTTTCAATTTTCGAGAGCACGATCCGATACATAGCCGGAATTCTTGTAAGAAGCTATTCTCGAAGCCTCCTAATAATATGAAACTGGTTCATTTCTCATACAGAAGCGATTTCTCTCCATAGTCAGCATATGAGCTATCGGGAGCTACGAATGCTGCGCTTCTTGATCAGGCCAGCAAGCTAGCTGATAAGCTGCTCCTATGCTGGCAAGACGATAAGCAGAACTTGCCCTTCCCCTTTATTGACTTTGCGACTAAGAAGCCAGTCAATCGGGATTTTATTAGTGCTGCTTCTGTGAATACCACTACTCATAATATTCAGGTTTTTTTGGGGGGGAGCAGCAGCTAATAAAACTCATAAAATTAGGCAGGATCTTTAATCATGGAATTTGATCGCCTGAGTTTTCACACTCGCCAGCCGAAATATCTTCAATATGCTACGAAGGCAATCCAAACAGTGATCAGTAAGAAACATCTTGATCTTGCAATGAATAGATGGACAATTCTAACTGAATTGTCCCACAGAAACTCCGTCGCTAGTTCCTGGTTTTCCTGGGCTTAACTATGATGTCAAAAACCAAACCATCTTATATGATCTTGCGACTTGGGGTGGTGAGTATTCAATTCGCATTCCGAGTTTGTTTTAATTGCAACGCTAATGATAGTTCACTGACATATCATCTGCATTGCATCTATAATGTCACTGGTTCAGCTGGTACAGAGTGCGTCCTTCTGTAGCTCAAATAGTAGGAACTGCATAACTCAATATATTGCACTTAACTGCTGATCAGTTCTTACATGGAATACCTACTGAAGTACGGTATGCTCATCAACAATACTGATCCCTCTTATTACAACAGTCAGCCTTTTCCTTTGACATCATCGCTGGATCCTGCTTGGATATTATTGATACTTGATTTGCGCAGCTTGGAAACTAGCGGTGAAATCATCGATCCAAGAGCTCATCCAAGTCTCACCGGCTCACAACTTGACCTACCTCGGAGAGTATTCAACCATGGATAAAACTTTCAACTACGAATTCTCTCATCTGGCTTGTTTTGCTGGTGAGCCCAAACTCATAAAAAGGTACTTTTCCCCAACCAAGCTAAGGGATATCGAACTTTAATAGGTGGAAACTGGCTTTTGGGTGGGAAAGTCTTTGAAGACAACGAAGTGTTTGATTATGGTCTGAAGTTAGTAAATACCTGCATGGAGGCAGTGAGTTTGATTTCGCATCTTACACAACTTTACATGACAAGAAAAGAAACGGAATCTAATCACTTGAAAACATCATAGTATAAGCGTACCGCCACCGGTTTAGGCCCAGAAATCTTCCGGTTTTTAGGACCAAACGGCGAAATTACTGGCGACGAGCCAGGCGCACAAGTTGAGCTGGCCCCCTTAATTCCCAATCCACGACCTCGAACTGAGATGATATATCCATTGTCAGGACTTGGAGTTTTTCCGAGCCAACGGCTTTTACATT
The DNA here is from genome assembly GCA_002873125.1 of Puccinia coronata f. sp. avenae. Lineage (NCBI taxonomy): Eukaryota > Fungi > Basidiomycota > Pucciniomycetes > Pucciniales > Pucciniaceae > Puccinia > Puccinia coronata. Next base: position 82,278 of record PGCI01000263.1, on the reverse strand, counting down.
TCGAATCCCGTTTACCATTTACGGTCAGCTCTTTTTTGTCTTGTTTGTCTCTTGAAAATATCGACTGATTATCCTCCACTTCGCCCGCGTTAGCCCTGAAGTGATTGAGTCGGCATTCTATGCATGGCGGTTAACTGGTGACGTTCAATACCAAGAATTTGTCTGGAAAGCTTTCCAGTCCTTGCAGAAATATTGCAAAGCCCCTGCTGGTTACGCTGAAATTCAAAGTGTCAACTCCAACTCTAAGCCCAATCAAAAAGACGCCCTGGAAAGCTTCTTGTGAGCTGTCCCATCGTGTGTGTGTTTTTTTTGCTTGGTTGGAATCGGCTGATGAATTATTTGAATCATTTTGGGGATACTTGATTCATAGCTATTCGGAAACATTGAAGGTTGGTCCACTTCTGCTGAGCACCTCTGAAAGGTTGACTAGAGCTGATTTTTTTTTTTTTGTTCAGTATATCTGCTTAACGTTTTCGGACCCTGGGTTATTGTCCTTAGATGAATACGTTTTCAGTGTGTATTCCAGCTTCTCAAATGTACTTGATTTGTTGCTGCAAGCCAAGCTCGAGCTGACAAAAAAATTGACGCTGTGAGCAGACACAGAGGCCCACCCATTCCACTACCGGGGTTTGGCAAGTATGCCTACCGATTAACTTCGACTCCGATCCGTGTGCTCAGCCTGATCATCCACATGATCCAAATTGACGCTGCCACACACAGATTTCAGCACTCCGACTAGGGCCCCGTCGAAGGGCGATCCCCCAAACGTAGAATTTTTGGGCCCCGCGCTGATGATGGAGTCACATTCGAGCTTCTCCCCCTCCTCTGTTTATTCTTGCTGTCCCTTTGTTGTGAAGTGCTTCCTTGGAATTTTTGTTTGTTTGGGTTCCGTTGTCTACATACGTGCATCATGGCGTTTACTATCTACAGTCTTTCATCCAACCCGTGCAATAAATTGTGCAGTATAAACTGGATTGATGAGTTCTATCCATTTTGTCGCCTCAGTAGATAATGAATCTATAACAATTGGACCCCTCGGAATTCTCTAGCAGATTCCAGCCAAGCACGAGCTTGATGTGTCACGCCAAATCTCGAGGCCGACTGGATTGGCCACCACCAGTGGTTACAACAAGCCTCGAGGTGAGCTTACTTGATTCAACGACCCACTGATCCACAAGCCAATTGACACCTTTGACACCAAGGAAAAACACATCCTGTTGTTTATAAATCCAAACAATTCCGAAAGGCACAGTGATTTGAGGAGTGACATGAGTACTGCAGGTCATGAGTGCGTCAAGAGAGGGATGGCGGCCGTAAGGCTTTCCTCCCAAAAACCTCAAATCCCTGTATGTACTTCTTCGAATATTCATATCTCCTCGCTCTTTCATTCTGTCTATTCGACAGCTTCTTGCGCGGTTAGATTGCGTCGCCTTCGTACCCTGGCTCCCATGGAATCCTCGATTCGCTGCTCTTGAGCCTTCTGCTTGCCGAAACCCATTATCCAATTTGGCAAAAGCCTGCAACAGCCGATGGATAGATCAACGTCCGCGGGAATTGCCGAAAAGGTTGTCCTGGCAATCAATCTAATGTTTGGCATAACGGCCTCTCTGTGAGACTCTCACATAGGGGCCGTTGCCTGCGGAAGCGATGGGACTCGTATCACATTTGCCTGGTGTCGCGCTTTCTTTGCGACCAAAAACCTCATGATGTACATAGCTCACGGCGCATACATCAGCGTCCGCAACTCAACTAACATGGTTGGAGACCCCGCCAATGGTGAGAATTAAATAAAAAGCTGGGACACCAATCAATTGAGCCCCGTAACTTTGATTCATCAAAGGGTGGTGGCGGTGAAGGCTTTTCAGGAGGTTGAACCCACCGCTATGTACTCCCTTCTTCGTCTTGAATTTCTCTCCCACACCGTTCTGATTGACTTTATCACTCTTCTTTTGCCCTGATCAACTATCGTTCCAGCCACCTGCACCCCCTCCATTTCCAATCAAATCTCAAGTCAGCGCCGTGATGGCCTCTCATCCTGATTATGTCGAGGAAATTCCTCCTCACGGTGATCGCGACTCCAAGCAGGACGCCGCCGAGGTCCAACCCTGTGACTTGGAAGACCTTGACAGGCAGGATGTTGCCGGAGGTGCCGCCCTTTGTCGGTCGATGAAAACTCGACACATTCAGGTCAGTCCTTCATCTGACACTCTCTTTCCAGCCCGATCCCCCCAACAATACATTAACATCATGGCCATGGTGCTTGTAACCGGTTTTGACAGATGATTTCCATTGGTGGTATGATTGGTGAATAGATTTTCCATTTTATTGACGGTCATACGATACACTTTCCCTTTAACCCTGCGGCTCTTGAAATTTACCCTCAGGTACTGGACTCTTCTTGGGGACTGGGGAATCGCTAGCAAACGGTGGTCCACTCGGTTTGATGATGGGATTCTTGATTATGGGAACAGGTCAATACTCTTAACTCCTCCCATTGGCATAATATATCATCTGTCACAATTACTTATGAGCTGTTGTTTATCCACACGCGCCAATTAATATTTCTAAAGTCGTCTGGAACGTGATGGCTTCCCTTGGCGAAATGGGTTGAGTATCTCCCGTAAAGATTTCTCCTTCTTCTTCTACACTAAACTCCTATTCACCCTTCTATTCCACAAAGTGTCTCATTTACCGGTTGCAGGTGGCCATATTACTCTTGCCAAGCGTTTTGTTGACTCCAGCTTGTCTCTCACTGTTCGTAAACCCTTGCCAATATTTGACAAAAAAGCCCCCCCCCCCCCAAACCATTGCTGATGTCAATTTCCCTCCAGGCCCATCTGCTGTCATTTAGATGGGTTACAACTACTTTTATAATTGGGCAATTGGTATGCTACACAATCAGAATCACAAGTGTTTTCTGATCCTTTATCCGTGCAAAGTTACTCATGACATGATTCTTTGAAGAGCAGCCCTTCCTGCTGAAATTTCCGCTTCCGCACTCATCATCAATTACTGGACCACAGATGTTAATAACGCCGTTTGGATCGCGCTTTTCTGGATTATTGCGGGCCTGATTAACTTGGGTGGTGCAAGGTTGAGATTTTTCTTTATCTCTCTCTTGATTCATGCCATGATTACCTGATCATCTACAAGCTGTGATCTTGTAGGAGTTATGCCGAGTTCGAGTTTTGGTATATTTCCTTTGAGATTTAGCTTGGGAATGCCATACTGATCTTGCGCTCCTTGTGCAGGTTTTCATCTATAAAAATAGTGACAATGGTAAGTATGTATATTTCATCTCAAAATGTAGATGAAGTTTTATTACTGTAAGTATTGATCTCGAGTTGCTTCTTCAGGTAGGATTAATTATCCTTGGAATCATCTTAGGTACGTCTCTACAATCCTCGTGCAGCGTGTTCAAAGGATTTTGACATTCCATTCCACTCAGACGCTGGAGGTGGACCCGATCACGATGCCATTGGTTTCAGGCACTGGCGCAAACCGGGTCCATTTGTCCAATATCTCGGCATTGAAGGTGCTCTTGGCCGATTCCTTGGTTTTTGGTTTGTGCCTCGTCTGTCTGCTTGCTCCACACACAACTTCCGAGGTCTCTAAACACGCATTTCTATATCTTCCAGGTCTGTGCTGATTCAAGCTGCCTTCTCCTACATTGGAACGGAAATTTTTGCAATTACTGCTGGTGAGGCTAAGAACCCAAAAAAATCACTTCCAAGTGCCATCAAGGGTGTCGCCGTACGGATCTGTATCTTTTACCTCCTCGGCACCTTCATCATCGGACTTCTTGTCCCAAGCGATGCTCTTCGATTGCACCTCCACTCCCACAACGCTGCATCCTTGCCCTTTGTAATTGCCATCGTAAATTCCGGCACCAAGCATTTGTCTACGTGAGTGACCATTTCTTCCGTTTGTCAATTTTTTAATACCAAATAATCAAAGCGGACTTTGCAGGTAACGCAGTGTCATCAATGCTGTCTTACTTTTGTCAACGTGTTCAGCGGCCTCCAGTGACATCTATATATCATCAAGAGCGTTGCACGGACTCGCGCTCGCCGGAAATGCCCCATTGATTCTCAAAAGAACTAACACATGGGGAGTACCCTGGCTCTGTCTCCTGGTATCATTCACAATTGGCTTGTTGGCTTTCAGCTCTGTAGGCTCGGACGGTGCACGTGAGGTGTTCGGGTGGCTTTCGAGTAAGCACTTTTCTCAGGTCTCAATTTGGCTCCTGAGTGAGCCCAACTGTTGACAAATATATGATGTTCATCAATTTAGCTATGACTAGTGTCTCTGGTAAGTTGACCTGGGTCGGTATTTTAATCACTTACTTGCGTTTCGATGCTGGTGTCAAGGCTCAAAATATGAATCGCGACCGATTCCCTTACAAATCCTACTTCGTAAATAGTTTCCTCATTTATTCTAGCCCAATTGTAATGTGTTCGGCTGGCTGATCCTGCATCCAATTACCATGAATGACGTAGAGGACTAGTGGTGCCATATACAGTCTTGTAATATGCTGCTTGATCCTGCTCTTCAATTCTTTTTCGGTTTTTGTATGCAATTTCCGTTTCGCTTTTTGCATGGTTCTGCCTAATCCATTTGTTTGTGGAATGATGCAGATCAAGGGACATTGGAACACCGCAACTTTTATTACCGGTTACCTGCCTCTCGTTGTAGCTATTACCATATACTTGATCAGCAAACACTATACTAAGTGGAAAGGTGGCCGTGCCACAATCGTTGGTCTTCATGAAATGGTCTGTTTGATTTTGAACCTCTTCTTTACGCTAACTGACTGTACATCATCCGTTTGCGCATATAGGATTTCTACACTGATTCAAGAGACAGAAATCGGGACGACCTTGATGATGACAGCTCGGAGCGCGTTCAATTCTTTTTTGGTTTTTGTAAGTTCTATCAGCGGTTGCTTTTTCGAATGGCTCTTTCTAAGCAAGTTGTACTTGTAATGATTAAGTTACATGGATATTGGATCACTGCGACATTTATCACCCGTTGTATGCCTCTCATTATGGCTATCGCCATTTACTTCGTCAGCCAAAAATAGTCTAAGCGGAAAGGCGGCCGGACTACGAAAAAGGTGTTCGTGACATGGTACATTTGTTTGCGACCCTTTGTTGCACTGGCTTGTTGCTTATTATTTATTTTGTATCATAGGACTTCTTCAATGATTCCAGACACCAAAAGCGCGAGGGCCTTGATGATGTGACTACTGGGATGGAGAAAAGAAAACCCCTTTGGTGGCGTCGTGCTAACATCACAGAGGGTGAGAAACACCTTTTTGGATGAGGAAAATCCCCAGGCCCCCTGAAATTTCATCCAGGAGTTTTCAAAGAGTTTTCCAAGGGAGGTTCAAGGAAGACGATGCTCAAATTGGATAATTTTTTTTCTTCCGGAAAAATTAAGTAGATTATATAGACCTTAAGAATTGGCTAACACGTGATCAGAGATAACAACATAGGCATGCTGAAATTGAGATAACATGAGATGAAGCATTGATAATTTGGTGAATTGAACAACTGGGCTGCAGGAAGTTCGGAAGCACCCAGGAACTAGAAAAAGATATCTTTTTCCTTGTTGTGCTGTTTGTCATGATGCCGTGGATAGCCTCCTCTCGGGCACTGAGTTATGGCCATGAATACTAGAGGTTAGTCAAGCACAATGGAGCTTCTTGATCTTTGTTGTGTATTGAGGACTTCAGTTTTCAAATATACGTTGCTGGGGCGCATAAACTCTTAAGGTACAAACTAGGGGGTGTTATTACTTTCTAAGTACCTCAGGGAACAAATAAGAAAATGAGGCTCCCATGTGACCTGGACATGGCCCATATTCATGCAAAGAATGGTGTAGGCCTCAACTAGCACATGGCTCTGCCACACCACAGTTGAGTGCAATTAACATTGCATGTGTTGGTCCCATTGAGAAATCTTGGGTCTATTTCTATTCCAGATTTTGTCTTAACTTTCCAGCTATTGGCCTCATTTTTCCATGATGTAGCTGATTAGATTCATGGCTAGCCTGCCTAGTTCTTCTTACCCAAACAAAAAACTATTCTTGAAGATCAAGAAAAATGAAATAACCAACTGAAAAACGGACTTGAGAGTTTCACCTGGCCCACTACAGAATAAACTTCCTTTTTTTTCAGAGATCACATGTCACCCTAATTTAATCAAGTCTTTCCTTTGGAGAGTGCCGCAGGGACCCACCGAGTTGGTGGGATGTAATGCTTCACCACTCGACTGAAAAAGGGGGAGTACTTCATTAAGTTAGCATTTCACCTTTGTTCACGAGAATCTCTGAAGGGTGTCCCCTCCAAAACAGGCGGGTGGAATTGTAATTTTACTGGAACCCAACCCGCAGAAATTTCTAAGTCGCCACATCAGAAACTCCGGAAAGTTTTTTTTTTTTTTTAGTGCTGATTGATTTTAACATTGCGTACTAATGATGGATACAAGTGTAATGATACATACGATGATGTTTTAGAAATACATGAATGTGAGATACTAGATTCCGGAAAGTTGGGGTTGCTAATTTCAGTGGGATGAGTACATATATGCTAACATGGCAAAGATTCAAATCAACGTGTGCAAAAGCGGCACAAAACAAACACATGGCAGACCGACCAGACGCTGAAGAATTTCTTGGGTTCTCATCTCACATCTCTCACTCGGCTTGATCATCCCAGGAATAGCGGCCTGCTCTTGGGCTTTGGCCGCGGCTAAACTTAAAGCCTCCTTATCTTTCTGGAACAGATATCTATGGTGCTGCCCATTGCTCGTCCCCGATGAATCGCGTAAGGATATCAGAGTCCCTCAGGCTCAAGTTAATCTTGAACGGGAACCGCATCTTTGCATGTTTCCTCGAACTCAGTGATGGATTTTTGGATAATCAATCTGCGACATGATTATGATTGGGCGATTTAAAACATGTAATAGTATTGACAGCACATCCGAAAAGAGAAGTGGAGAGAAAGAAACACATGATGCAAATTTGCCAAACGTAAAGTGAATATGTTCAAGATCAAGATGGAAGCGAGACAGATGTGCCATTGGGATGCGGTCACGGTGTTTCTGCCAAGCTTCTTTCAGAGACTTTCTGCACGAAATAAGAAAACTCTTCATCTGTCTTGAAAAAAGCTTTCCAAAGCGCTTCACGTTCACTCTTCAGCCAATATCCAAACAGAACCCAGCTTGCATTCCACAACCGGGATTCTGCACTCGAGAGAAGGTTGATGATAAACAATTGCGCGTCGTCGTATGGTGGATCCTTATGAACCTTGATCCGGCTGGTTGCAACCTCTCCCACTATCGGAAATTTGCGCTGGACATTGGTGCGAGATTGCAGCTCGTCTCGACCGAGGAGCTTTTCACCGAACCACTTCAAAAAACCTTCGTGCAACTCCATCATATTCCAATTGAGGCACCCGACAGCTTGACCGTCTTTGTAAACCATCAGTGCAGATGTATCCTGTGACACAGTTTCTAAATGTTTGACCAAGCGTTGTATCTTCTCTTTTAAGTGCGAGGGTTCTATCATGATTTGTGATCTCGACATGATTCTAATGTCTGCCTTCTCTCCCTCTGCCCCAATCGCTATACCTACATTCGGAAACCGATACCAAGCTGTTGCTCGTAAGAAAATAGTGTTATCGTAATACTCGGAGGATGTTTGTAGGATTTGAGTGCCATGTTCTGATCCGTACTCTTTGGGCCCTGTGATTGCGCGGCTGGGTAAGTGCCTTAACCACCTCGAGCGGTTTATGGTCTCCAGATGTTTGACGTCTAACTGATCCCGGCCGAAAAACTTGAAGTTTCCGATCTTGTCCTCTGAGATCGTTAGGGGAGAAGGCCCACCGATGCTAGTTCCAATAGTACTTGCTGGATGGCCTTTCAAGGTAGTTATAGTGAGATGAAGATCGTTTTCATCACTTGTTGGATCATTTACTTCCCGGATCATTGACTGGGCGACTGCCTCCCAAAATTCATGATCACTGCTGAATAGGTATTGCCATGCCACATGATCCCGGCTCTTGTGCCAGCTGCCCACGATGACCGCAGATGTTACCCCGACAGAAGCTTTGTTTTGTAGCAGCTTGAAGACCCAAGATTGAAGCGGGCCAATTACGGGTTCATTTGCGCCATCAATCGGTCTTGGTTGTCCGAATACAGGTAGTCCGTGCTCGGGGTAGTAAAGCTCATCAAAAAACCAGCGAACCAGATCATCATGGGAATGAATCAGATGATTAGATTCGCCGTTGGGTCCCAAAAGTCGCAAGACTATCTTGTGAGTATATAAAAGCCACGCATGCAGCTCTGTAATTCTCTCTACTAGATCCGACTTGTCGTAGATCTCCCCATCCCGATTTAAGGGGACGATCCATTCCTCCAGTCTAGAATTCCTTTTGATAAATGAAACCCTCGCAGCCGGCCTGTTGGGGAACGTCGACGACGATGGAAGTCCAATAGGGTTTCTTTTTGAGGGCGCCCATGTGGTTTCAATGAAATCGGAGAAGGTATCCTCCCAGGCAGCGATCTGCTCACGAGGTATATCCGCAATTCGTATGTTACCCGTAGCGACAATTTGGAATGTGGGTGGGTCAATGACGACGTGATTCGGATCGTCAATTGGGATCCGGTTGCTATTGCCAGGTAGGTCGAGCTGCATCCTGTCATGGTCTGGCGGAATAACCCGTGGCCATCCTCCATCAGGAGAATTGCCGGATGACCCATCGGAGCGGGAGTTTTGCGAAGCACTGTAGCGCCCTTGTTTCAGTGGATTGTCAACGTGGCTGGAGGACGGTCGTTTCAATACTAATGAAGCCTGGTCGATGCTGCTAGCCTGATCTCCACCAGGAGCTATGGCTACTCTTCCATTTGACAAGAAATATATAGCAATGGTTATACAGAGAAAGGAACAAAAGCGACTGAAGAACATGCTGCCGTTGGAAAAGTTGTCGATGCTGAATGTTCTCTAGACAGAAATCCTCATGAATAATCCAAAGATGAGATAGGTGAAGCTGGAGGCGTATAGAGAATGCCACAAGCTGGCCCCTGTCTAGAAACGAACTTTGACGCAGGAGGCAATGGATTTAAGTACTTCGGAGAATGCATAAAACATTGTCACTTGCTCGCGCTCCAATGTCCGCAATGGCATGGTGAAGTATTCAGAATGCCTTCTGCAATGTGCTGGTTTCAAGGATTGAGTGTTACAGGTGGAAGCCCACAGGGAACAGTATCATGTCATTTGGCCTTTTAAGAACTTGATTAAAGAACGTTTCATAATTTTTGTAAGGGAGGCCAGGGCGAGCATGGAATCAGTTCATGGCATTTGTGCGAGGAACCACCTATTCCCTAACTTAACCACAACCCTCCCTTATGTCGGAGGGGGGATTTGCCCCGCAGGGACCCTCCGCCTCCCTTCGGTTGGCAAGCACGCTGCTTCACCACCCGGCCGGGGGAGGGAGGGACTTGAGTTAAGTTAGACTTATTCCTCTCTTTTCTAAACAATCGTGACATCTACCACAATGTGAAAGGGGAAATGTATCTTTGCAATGAAGATAAGTTCTTGAAGGCGGGATTTCTGAATGGGAAAAATTAAAGAAAGGAAGGGGAAAACAGGCATGACTTTATAACTCTATAACTACAGGGTATGAAAATGTTGCCACGTGTTCATTGCGAGGTGATCCTGGTCCGTTGTACCAACCATACAAAGAGTTGCGCGAAAGTGCTCAATATCATTAGTTACAATCACAATACATTGGCAAAGGTTCGTAAAGAGGAAACGGCTAACCTCATCAATTCATTAGCGAGTTTTCCGGAGTATATGATGAAGCTATCCCAGCGCGTTTGATTTTCTTTCTCAGGTAGAACAGGAGTGGATTGTGAGTATGTCGGCTGTAAGTTGGCGTCTCGTGGTCCCCGACTTTCCTTCTGGGGTCGGTGAGAATGATCTGAATTTCTGACTTTTGCCCAGACTCCTTCATGCGCCTCAGCTCTTTCCTTTGGGACGGAAATGTATTCTTTCTCCAAATTAGCAAACACAAAGACAGAAGTGCAAAGGAGGAGGATTTATGAATCCCTGGGTAGAATTCCTTACTTCCAGCTCTCAGGCAAAAGATCCAACTTCAAAAGCTGGTCTGCTTTCGTATAATCCCGCGAATTCATCTTGCAAAGGTATGAGGAGTCAATACTGAGCCGAGATGGTACAATTTCCCATTTGAAAATAACATCGTCAACATCTCACTCAAGTTTACGAAGCAGAACGTGCACTCAACTCGTTCCAGTCCGATGAATTCACTCCGATCCACTCAATCCGATCCACACAAAGTCCGGGATGGAAGGACATGCGTTGGCTTCCAAGCTTGTATACTGTGGCGATACCAAGACCATGTGGATCGCAGTCCACTAAAATGAACATTGGAACGTGCCGTTTGATGATGTCTTGATGTTCGGATAGCTGGCACGTTAATCGCCGAGTTGCGATGTCTGGGTAACCGAGTCCCTGTGCATCCAGTAAGCACATTGAGCTACTACTATTTATAAGGAAAAGGTCGAGAAAGTATTCTCATGAGCGACAGAAAGCTGAGCTTATTTCCTGAACGCACACATATGAGGACTGAATGGCCCAGACATGGATCGTTGCTAAAATTCATGTCCACGAGCAAGTGGAATATCGCCTTGGGTTTAAAGAATGTTGCCACTCCATCAACAGGTGCATCGCGCATGCATTTTGCTTCACTAGGCATGTATTTATGTACCTCTTTCTCGACTATCAAGACGAATTGAATATCGTGACCTGGCCGGAGGTCTTTTATCGAGCCCGCGGCGGGAATGTGCATGGGTGGACCATGACCAGAGATACTATTGTCTGCGACAGTGTCTAATTCAAGATCACCTTGAAACACGCCCCGGGGTGAGGCAATCTAGCCAAGCGGGCAGATTAGCATCCTTAGAAGAATTTTGCTAAGGATAAAGAGAAGCCATTACAATGTGAAGTTTTTCTCGAGTCAGGTTCAGAGTAGCCGCTAGGTCGTCAACCAGCTGTTCACGAGGCAAGTCAGGGGGAAAATATTCCGATGGTGCAACAGCTGGTTCTGCACTGATCGTCAGCAAGCGCGAGACTTACTCGGTCAACCGCTCCCTGCCTTTTGAATAGGTTCACGTCACGGTAAAACGCGTCACTTCCCGCCGATGTGTCGCGAGGCCGATTATAATTGCAAAAGGTAAGTAAATATACTTGCTTAGACCAGGCCCCAAGCCAGAGTATGCGCTCACCGTTTGGTCACGACCATGTCCCCCAGGATCAAGTCCTGCGAAAGCTCTAGGACGCAGAGGATGCGAGCTATCAGTATTGGATCACGTAGGGAAAAAACAAAGTGGGAATGTCAGAATATATGATGGGCGACTTAAAATCTTTTTTTTTTGTGAAGCAAGCGGCACCTAGCTCTACGGAGCCGGATGCGCTAGACCGACAGCGAGAAGATTTTGGAAACTTCTGCGTGTAGCACGCCTGCGGACTGTTTTTGTAGAAAGCACTCAGTAAGTATGACTGTGATGGAATCCCAGCGCTTTTTTGATACAACGGAGGGGAAAAGGACTTCCTTTGATGAGTTGCGATTTCTAAGGGAAACGGAGATGGGAGCTTGGTTCTCGGACTTCCTCACAGGGGATACCTCTCTGAGGGTTTGGTATTTTCCCGATCGATTGATTTGCTGGAGGATGTCCAACACAAAAGCTTCTATTTTTTGCAACGTTTCGTTCGGACTGTGTGATCCCAAAGATAAAATTGGAAACTTTCACTGTCAGTGTCTAGATGGATGGTGAGGTTGAAGAGATTACGAACTCCTCATCTAGGGAACCGAAGGCATCCTCTTCCTCATCATCGCTGGACTGTATTGAAACAAACTCATCTTCGCTGAGCTCCACAAAGTCACTTGTAGCTGCGTCATCGCGGCTAGACTCCAGCGAGCAAGAGTTCTCGTCGATGAGCTGGTCATCAAAGTCACTGGTGCAATCCTGATCGTCGCTAAATGGAAATGGTTCAGAGTGTTCCATTTCTTGCATCACATCATCATCACCATCCATGAAATCTTCCATGCCCGACCGTGGTGAGCTGCCATCCATGAGCATCGGTTTCGATTGGCCGTTGTTAATCTGAGATTTCTTCTGCTCTAATCTCCAGCAATCTATCGGTTCCACATTGGAATGACCATCGTCAGTATCTGACATCTCTGACTCCCAAACCCGCAACTCGCTCCCAGTAGTCATTATAAATTATATAAAATGTTGAGATGGATCAGGAGAGGCTGAACTGGGGTGTGACTGCTCTTTTATGGAGGAGTGGGCTCCCGTGGTCTTGGTGTGATAGACTGATTTACCATGCATTTCACCGCATGATCAAGCACCCCGCTGGCCTGAGGTCAGCCGATGGAAGGGTCTCACCAGACCGTCTGAAAACCTGTGCACATCGACGTTGGATTTGACGGTACATAAGTAGTTGGATAGGATCACTCCTTGTTGTCTTGCTCCCACTCCACGCAGGTTGGCTTACCTTTCTTCGAAGGCTGTGTCAGGTGTTAGAACTCCGCTGGAGTATTGATCATGATTGATCATGAATAAGCCATCATGATCCCAGCCATGGGGGATGGCCATGATCAGGGAGAATGATTTTATTTGGAAACTTCTTTGTGGACCTCATTGCAATTTGCTCACCGAACTCAATCTGACTCATACAACATACAATTGACAATCTCCCAATTGATATGAGCCAGTTTTGAGTCCACATGAAGGGTACATATATTACATACAATGGAATATCTTTGTGTGATGTACCGGGAAGCCACCGTCTGGGTGGTCTGGGTGCGTTAATCGAGAATGGCTTCAAACTAACAGTTCCACTTCCGCCAACTTCCATGACCCATGACTTCCAACATAATAAATATGTACATCCATCGAGGCTTCAAGCTATAGAGTTCAACAGAGTTCAAGCCTTCTGGACTCAATGAGACTCAATCGCCATGCAGGTGTTTGAATGGTACATGAGAACCAGATGTGTAGGAAGAATATATGTACATCTGTACCAAAAATTGCCGGTGTGTCCACCGTCTCAGCGTCTTGGGGTCTTTCTTCGCGGCTTTAACCACCGAAGACTCGAGTTGGAGTCTTTCCAGAGAAATCAGTCCTTTGATTTTTGATGCCAGCTCTGCGTTTTGGATCCCACGAATCGCATTCGATAGTTGTTTGATACAAGCATATCGAACGACTGCGAAATGTCACCTGCCAGCCTTCACACGTCTTCCCCTTACTCGACCGACTTCAATGGGCATGAGAACCGGCGAGTGCTAGTTCATCGCTTGGCCCAGCCCGAGGCACTAGGCCGGGAACGCTCAATGACCCTCGACAGTGCCACTGGCTCCAGCGTTGAGACTGTCAGGTCACCTGCATCGAACGAAGCACACGCTCATGTCAACCCGGCCGGAGGATTGACTCGGCCATCCTTCAGCAGTTCCAGAAACGCCATGAGGTGCCTGCACCCGTTAGACATCAATAATTCCTATCAGCAGTCATCGTCCGCGCGAGTACGCGCCTCCTCTCACCTCCCACATCTCCCCGTGCGCTCTGATCAAGCAGCGTGCCGAGGCACGGCTTCAGCATCGACCAAGCCGAGTGACTCGACCAGCAGCAACTCGATGATGAGTATGACGAGTGATGATATGCAGCCCGAAATGGATGTCGAAAGTCAGAGCCATGTGAGCGTATCGAGTACTATCACTCGTCGGAAGGCGTTCTCCTGCTATCCATTCGAGCGGAAAGCGTCCGTGCACCGATCTCCCTCGATAGACTCCGGCCGGGAATGCGCGTCGCCGGTGCAAATTCGACCCAGATTGATTCATCACTCGCCTCCACCCTGGTCGATAGATGAACATGACAGCGAGCCCTGGGAGGCCAGCTCTGAATATTCTTCCCCAAGATCGGACTCTGAGGAGAAGACTGTCTGCATCGAACCTACCAGTTCCAACCAGCAGCAGTCTCATCAACAAGTCAAGCCAAATCCAAAACGAGGGACGGGCTTAGGGAAGCTGTTTAAATCAGTGAAAGCCTCACTCCGAACTGGTAGTACTCTCGACTTGTCTACCTCTAATATAAACGATCATGATGATAGCCCGGATCGTATTCATCAACATCATCAGGGCAACCAGCAGGGGTGGTTGTTTTTGAACAAGGCCGAGTCCAGCTCGCTTAAGCCAGTTGATGTGAATTCTAGAACTGCCCTGGTTCAAGAGGAATCCGACCCCTTAGATATCACCATGGCCCTCGACCAGGAAGAATTAACTAGTCTGAGCTCAGGTTCTTATTCCACAATCAATACTGCCACCACTTCCACCTTCCATTCCCGCTCAACTCTTGAACTAAATGGGGATGGCAAGGACCGACTTCATTCACCTCTGATGAATTCACCTGACGCCGGTCAGCCTCACAGGTGAGTGGTCTTATTGGTCTCTCTTCATCCGCGTCACATTCAGTATTCTCTTCATAGATCACCTCTTGCTCATCTTCACTGTTTTTTTTTTTCCTTTTTTTTTCTTTTTTCTTTTTTTCTTTTTCTGCCAAAGTCCCTCGCACAACAGGTGCCCCGACATGTCGACTCAAACCGCCATCAACCAATCACCGCCTTCCGCTAGCTGTTTTGGAAACACGTTTGCTTCCAGTAACGTGCATGGTCGACGTGATAACTCTAAGTTGAAGTTGAAAGCCAGTTTCAGCTTCATGGATAATCTCAAGCGCGTTGTTGGAGGAGGCGCGGATCATTCCCTCTCATTCTCATTCCACAACCACAACTCCATTAGTCTGCCCTTCGGCACTGTGCTCAGGAACAACGGTTTGGATCCCTTACCGCACTGTTACCCTCTACCACTCAAACAAAGCCAGTCGAGTCCCTTAAGCCTTAATTATCCCTCCTCGCTACCCTCTAGACTTGAGCAGCCATCCTACTTCGTCCCACCGACACAATCCCTCACATTATCCTCATCCTCTCCTGACCTTCTCGACTCCCATTCGCCGGAGCCCGCCCGAAATGTTTCGTCATCGAACGCGTATCAGCACCGCAGGGAGGGGGACTCTCTCCCCCATTCAAAATCTAAGCGTACGAACGACCCGAACTCGCTCCACCCTTCCCCATCGCCTTCCAAAGTATTCCAGGATGCGCCCACGTTGAATCTGAGACCGGTCTCCGTCCCATTCGCCGCCGGATTTTCTGAGCAGTTTCTACTCTCCGAACTCAATCCCGACGACCCCGTAGCTGAGGCTGAGAGTGCCCTCACCAAGCGGAAGAAGGCAAGACAAGGGACTGATCATGAGGAGCATTGTTCCTGCTGCAGCTACCTAGCGTCTGAGAATGCGGCCCTGAAGAATCGACTCAAGGAGTTGGAGTTGCATATCTACAGAAGCCAAGCCTCCAAATCCAAACCAGCCGAAGCGTAGTTGTTATTTCATGCGGCGACCCATCGTGTGAGCCATCTTTCCTGATGGAAGATTAACTTGGGCAAGTTATACTTAAATTATGTGTACTGATTGCTATTGCTATATAGACGATAGAATTCGAATCCGACTGACGTGTTGCTGTCACTGCGACCACCATTTTGAAATAATTCCAAAAGCTAAACTGTGGCGAGAAGGTCCAGCTCAACACGACGCGGTTTGGACACATAAATAAAGCAAACAAAAAAAGAAACACTATCTAACTTCCATCTCACTCTTATGTTATGTTTGCTCTCTATCCGCCCGATTCCCCTGCTTGATTCTGATCCCGCTGAAGAGCCATGGCAGATAGATTGTCTGTTTGTGATCATCTTGCTTACTCTACTCGTCGCTCTCATGCTATCCTCCTTTTCTTTCATACAATCATAGCCTACAACCTACCTTCTCAGTCTCTCAGTCTTCTTTTCCCCTCCCTTCTTTTTTATCCTAATTCTGCTTGTTTTCTTGCCTTCTTTTCTTCTTTCCTTTCTTGACCTTGACACCCTGCTCATCTCCTCTTAGTCCAACGTCTTGTGGAATGCTCCGGAACCACTGCCAACTTACTTGTACCCATATAATTAATCAGGAGCCCCTCCAAGATGTTGATAGCTGTAAAAATGATTCTTTCTTCTTTTTTTTTTTTCCCTGCGTCCAAGACATCCATTCTTGCAATCTTCCAGCTCCCCTGGTGGCAGGTGCAGATGAGCCAGTGCACCGAGTGCAGTTCGAATGTTGTGTGTGTTCTTCCGTGTGTGTGTGTTTTTGGTTGTGGTGGTGTACTTGGGTGAGTGATGCCACGGTGTGACTGGTAGTTTTAAATTTGTCCAGATTACTCCCACAAGCTGTCGTCCAACTGCAGTGCAGTGCCATTCCAACACAAAATGCCTCCCCCGCGGTTTGCCTCCAAGGAACACTTGTCGTATCGGAATCTGCTGGCAATCCCTGCCAAGGTGAGTGCATATATAAATAAATCAACAATATGTTTGCTCAGCTGGTCTACATGGATCTGGTTAGACTCTGGCCTGACTTTCTTCACTTGGGAATGGAAACTAGAAAGACGTGCAGTTCTCAGAGATACCGATTCTGACGAGCGGCTCCGACTCGCAAGACTTGATCGCAGCCACCTCTCAGTACTGGATAACCAAACACACCACCCAGGGTAAGCCAATACAAACATCCATCTGGGTCTTCATCTCTCGCTGACAAGTTCTGTTTGAATATACACCCCAGGCCATTTGGCATGCGCCTCGTACGACAAACCCGGCAAGCTTGCCAACAAAATCACCTCCTTCTCGGCTTGTTCCGGACCCATCTCGGATTTCATCACCTGTCCCTTCGATAAATTCCTTGCCGTCGCGAGCGAAGCTGGTCAAGTAATGTCCCCGCTGAATTTGTTCTCCCATCATCTGTTGGTCTGGCTCATGTCCTTCACATCTTCTTTCTTTTAGACATCCATCTTTTCCATCCCACAAAATCTCAACCCGTTTCCAGAACCTCAGTCTTTTAACTCCATCGTCAATCTTCATGGCGATACTAAAAACTCTCCCATTGATAAATTGGCTTTTCATTCTACCTCGCGAGGGATACTAGCTGGCAGCATGAGCAACCAGCTGGCGATCTGGGACGCCGAACATGCTACCGATGGATCTCCCTCGATCAACCTTGCAAGCGGGGTCAGAACCTGGGACATCAAATGGGGATGGGATGGTCGGCTGTTAGCTGCAACGACGCGGACGAGCCTCTTGCAGCTGTGGGATCCGCGTGCCTCAAGCATGGTGGCTAGTTGTGACAATCAGGACGGATCCGGTGGAAAAAAGTGCAGTCGACTTGTTTGGATTGGAGATCACGTTCTAACCACTAGCGTCAATCAAGTTGAGTCCAGCTTTGCAATGCTTCATCTTTTATCATGCCGCTTTCGAAGCTTATAGAGAAAAAAAAAACCTGTACTGAAAACTTATCCATGCGCTCCACCATACAAAAAACTTGGACCTAATAGCTACGCGATCGGCAATATTCGGTGTTTGATCCAAGGTCATTGACTTCCCCCATTAAGATTGAACGAATCGACAATTCCAGCGGGACGTTAATCCCCCTAGTGGACCCAAACCGCTCCATATTATATCTTGCTACGAGAGGAGAAACGACGTTGAAATGGTCCAAGCTCAACTGCTCCAGCACTCTCACTGTCGAGGCTTTCAACTCCATGCTCCCCATATCTCCCATTGCTGGAATCGCCATGGCACCGATCAACCATCAAACTGTGGATGTGATGAAGACGGAGCTTTGCAAGTTGATGATTCTGACTAAGAGTGCTGAAGTTGTTCCGCTCACCATACAGGCGCCTAAACGTCAATACCTAGACTTCCACGCCGATGTCATGCCTTCAGTTCGCAGTATGGGTAGGTGAAACTCTAGGACTATGGAAGAAACACATGTCATTTATTCACAGACTTCTTTCCTTCTTGCCCGCGGGCTGCTATCAGAGCCGGCACAAACTGGGCAGCAATGGTTTGAAGGGAAGGATCAAAATGTTGCGCTGGTTTCGCAGGATCCCGCAGCCCCTGGTAACTATAAATCCACAACCAAGATGACTCCAGTTCCGACAGTAATGCAGCCGACTCAAGAGTCTCGTCAGACTCAAGCCGCCCCTGCAAGCCAATTGCCGACCACTGGACCTGCCTCATATGGCGTCAAGAAATCACCTGACGAGAAAGACAGTGCTCCTACCCCATCTCAATCGGTTGAGAAGCCTACCACTCGTATGTCTCAATTACTGACTACTCACATTATATTTGGTGCTCATGAATCTTGAACCTAAATCTCGAACAGAGCAGAGTAAGGTTAGTAAACCGGTACGATGGTCACGCAAATTTGTGGACGGCCAAACGCCTATGCAAGCTGATTACGAAGATCTGCACAACCTATCGATGACGTTTTCGGCTGATCGAGAGATGATCAAATGCACCTCGAGCTTCTTTTTGATACCGATCGGGGGCCCAGGAGGGAGGCTTGGGGTGCATCACTTGGCAAACAGAGGCAGACTGCCCACGCATCTCCCGTGTCTTATTAATGTGGCCAATATCGTCGCTTTTGAGATCGACCAATTGGACCAAGGTCGTGTTTATGTTGCTGGCGAGGACGGGAAGGTCCGTGTTTTTCGTGTGCCCGAAGAGGGCCTTGAGCAAGACTGTGCCAGCGCCGAGCTTGTCCTTTCTGGTAAGATCACTCGCCTCTTAGTAGACTCTAAATTGAACATAAGATGAAGGTATAGAAAGTGCATCATGAGCTGAAAATCTCTTCTTTGTTTTATTTCTCAGCTACGAGTATGGAGCGCATTAGCTTGATGAGGCCACATCCCACCGCCAAAGATATTTTGTTGACGATTTCGGAAGAGATGAACAAGCCTTGTGCGCGTGTATGGTATGTTGGGAAACTGGAAGAGACGACCAAACCATGCAGCGAGGTCCCACTACCATCCGGAGCAATTTCTTCGGCGTCGTGGTCACTCGACGGGTCATATCTAGCCATCGCCACCAAATGTAAGACCTTGTATGTCTTGGATCCCCGCCGAGGGGACGATAAAGAGCATTGGTGCGAGGGTTCGACTCACGGGAGTGCGCGGCCAGTGCAAGTGACGTGGACCGACGACCACTCGCATCTCCTCACGAGTGGCTTTTCGCCAACGGGGATGCGAGAGGTGAAAATGTATGGAGTGGATTATGAGAAACATGCGGTGGAATCGTTGGCCCAAATATCTTTCGATAACTCGCCCGCGGGGTTTTTCATGCATTATGATCCGGACACTTCGATTGGGTTCTGTTGGAGCAAGGGCGAGCGGACCACCTATCTCATCGAGCTGATCGAATCGCCCAACCCCAGCCCCAGCCCCAGCGACGCCAAGCCGACGTTCAAGTTCGAGCGATTACCACCCTTCGTGCATTCCACCATCCAGCTCGGCTACTCGTTCTTCGTCAAGCAGGTGTTGGATGTCAAGGCGGTGGAGGTGTCCAAGGCGCTGAGACTAACGGGGAATCAGGTGCAGGTGGTGAGCTTCAGGATCCCCAGGAACCGGGCCGAGTTCTTCCAGGACGACGTGTTTTGCGAGACCCGTGATCTTCTTCATCCGGCGTACAAGAACGGCCGCGATTGGCTGCATCTCCACCACACTCACTTGCTACACACCGACGACCAAGAGAATCAGGTCATCTTTCCCCCCGCAAAGGTCGACTTGCAGCCTCCCGGGATGTCCAAGTTGAGCCAGGCACCGTTGACTAAGCTCCAGTCCAACCAAAAATCACTCGTAAGTCATCTCAATTTGCAGGCAGCATGGACCAGGATCACATGAGACTAAATGGAGTATAACTGTTGTAGATTGCGAAAGGTCCTCAGTTGACCGACTCTCAGAAGCAAGAGCAGTATCTCGAGAAGCTCTTCCAATCTGCCAAGCGAGACGATCCCGCCCAATCAGCTCTCACCAAGCCGCAAGCAGAAAAGGAAGACGACGACGATGAAGTCGTCGGGAGGAGTCGCGTTGGGGCACCGGTGGATGACGATTGGTAGAAGACATCACTCCCCCCCTCTCTCTTTTTCTCCTCAGGTGTGTTTCATCTTGCTATCTTTATATCCTGTAAGCTCTCAGTGTTCCACTCTGTAAGATCATGTACGGTTGGTCGAGTGGCCTTTCCTGAGATACTCACCACGCAAGCTATATGTGTAAGGCTGATTATTTTCGGCTTCACAAAAAAAGGGTCATCGTTGTGATTTTGTTGTTCTACATATCATGTTTTTCTTTGAGCATTTTGCATGTATGTACATACTGTGATGATGATGATGAATGATAGCTTGTCCAATTGAAACCCATATAAATATGTATTGGCATCAATATGGCTGTTTTGTTGTAGGGAAGGAGTGTTTCAGCTTTGTGAAATCCATTCTACGTCATTTCACTTCTCTTCTCAAGTCAGTCAGTCAGTCAGTCAAGAGCCCAGTCGGTGCGGCTGAGTTGTGAGTCTCCGCAGCGGGGTGCGCGCACTGTGCGCAGCGCTTTCAATTGACTCGACACTCTTTTCACTCGCGGTCGCTTGTTTCCATCCGCTGCGAAATTGCGGAATTCCGATTTATTCAAAAACCAAAAACCAAAAACCAAAAACCAAAAACCAAAAAGAAAAAAACCAAACAGAATGTCGAACGCAAACAGCTCAACGGCGGGATACAACTACTACCAGGCAACAGACATGCAAGCGTACCACACATCCAGCAACTACACCTCAGCGCATCCATACTACGACCCTGCAGCCATCGCCATCGCCAATGCCACCGGAATCACCCCTGCCGCGAACCAAGCTGGCCACCACCATCATCACCACCCGCACCAGCACCAGCACCATCAACTGGGAGCGGCGGGGGCGTTCGGCCATCACAGCCAATCGGCCGACCCCGACTTCGATGCTAACGTCGCCGCGCAACAGTCCATCTACACCCCCGATGCTTCCGCCATGCATCAGCAGCAGATCCATTCCCAGCAACAGCATCAGCTCCAGCAGCAGCAAATGCAGCCCCAGCAGAGTGCTCAGAAACTTAATAAGGGAAAGGCCAGAACTACCGTCATCCGAAAGGCGGGCGGTGAGGTCTGGGAAGATCAAACTTTAATGGAGTGGGACCCGGGTAAGCACACTTATCCTCTCTTCATCTCTTTTTCCCCTTGCAACATGAAAGACTCTATATTGAAAGAATCTTGCTCTCCCATGACGAAAAAAAAAAAAAAAAAATCCAGCGCATTTCCGATTGTTCGTGGGAGACTTGGCACCGGAAGTGTCGGATGATGGGCTTGCGGCGGCGTTTTCGAAGTGGAGTTCGTTTGTGAAGGCGCGGGTGGTACGGGACAAGGTGACGACCAAGTCGAAGGGGTATGGGTTCGTATCGTACAAGGACCCGGAAGATTTTATGAAAGCGTGGAAGGAGATGAACGGGAAATACGTGGGCAGTCGGCCTATCAAGATCTCCAAAGCTACCACTAAGGTCGGCGTCGTTCAGATCGGGAATAAAAAGGCAAGACATCTCGACGACCATCGTAAAAAGAAACTCATCCAGGGCGTCGAACGTCTACGTACTGGCGCCGGCGCCGTTTGGAAAAACGATAATCGTCCTTATGCTCGTAGATAATCTCGACCTTTTCACTGTGTTGCGAGTTCCTTCATCCCCACCCCTCGCTGTACCTTCTTTATCTCTTTTTTTCCAAGCTTGAACACGTGCACAAATGAAATACATGTAGTTTTTTTTTTTTTTTTTTTTTTTCATGCTTGCAGGATTTCCCTGGACCAGGGAAACAGAGTTATATTCTCTCATTTGACTCTCATACATAGCCTTTCATTTCAGGGCTTTATGGGAAAATGAAGGTGATGGGAAGGAAGAGTCCTGACACTCGAGTTGGCTATATCTAGTTCGATATTGATCAGATGCATCGATTGAGCTCTGCTCAATATCCATCACACTCGCGGGATTGCATAGATCGGGGAAAGGAGCCCATAAGGAGTCTCCCTCCTCCAAAAAGAACATGGTCCACTGCCAACATGATGCCCCTGTCCATCCTGCGAGCAACGAGAAACTGCAGGTATGGATATAACTCCTTAAGTAAGTTGTTCGCATTCCAGAGGTGGGCGCTCCACACCGAGGGTGAGAAGATAGTGTATATTTCAAACATAGGTTTTATAATGGGTAAGTGGGTGTTTACAGGTTTAGGGAGAAGGGTCAGGCTATAGCGGCACAATTGTCGTGGGAACGTATTTCCTGTTCCATTGTGGATTCAGTCATCAATCGATTAATTGATCGTACAGTGGGGTAGTTGGGATGAGGTAGTGGGCCCGAGAAGAACATGTGCGGAAAAAATAAACAGGTGACGTAGCAGAAGGATGAGATCAGTCAGACAAACCCGAGGCGGCAACAGCACGAAAAAGATGTTGATGGATATGGGGAGGCGGGGAAGTGGGTGGGGAAAGCAGGACTCAACTTGGTGTTGTACACGCTTTGCCCGACCACCCAGTTCGGGTCGTCCTTCATGATCTCACGTTCCCGGTCGAGCTGCGCTCGCTGTCGTCGGAAAAGATCCCGGTCGTTCTCTGCCGTCAGGATCGGTACCAGATGGATTCTCGACCACATGTTTTCTCGTTTCAATTCCCTAAAATGGAATTATATCCAAGAATCCAATCCTACAAAGCGTCAGCAACATCCTTGGTCCTCCCATGAGGGAAACGCTTTGGTGAGATGAGAGGGACATGTAATTATTGCTTCGGCTGACCGTTTCTCAACGTTTCCTTGTCCGTATCGATAGAATCCATATAAGCAAGTCGCGAAGACTCCCGAAATGATCAGGGTGCCAGACGGCCCTCTTATGGGCAAGTTTCTTTTGAATTTGATCGGTTCATACCCACCTAAACAACAACAAAAAGTATATCAGAAGCGGTCCCTCTCTCGTCTCCCATTTGGGATGGGCTGTCTTCTGGTTTCTGTTGGGCAAAGTTCCAAGAAATGTGGAGCCTTTCCCTCCTGTGACCTACCAGCTGGTGGCAATTCTCTAAAGAATTTCAGATACAGACCAACAAAAAAAAAGAAGAAAGCGGGCGGATGATGTCGTCAGTAACTTGTCTCGAGGCAATGGCGGCCGAGTCATGCTGGTGTGAGGAAGGAGACTTAACTGCTTGTAGGGTACCGACATTTCTCAAACACGCCTAGAATCGGTACGAGTACTGTCAGAGTTCTTTTTTTCGTTTCCCGCTCGAGCAGTGTTCCGAGGTGGCAACGGGAGCTGAAGACGATCCTCGTTTATCCCGGTGGTTGTTGGTTGTTGACTGTGGTGGTGTGCTCTGTGATCGGGTGGCCGCGGAGTCGCACGCCCGAGCACCCCCCGGACTCCGGAGGGATTCAAAACAACCGGGGCTACTACAGTGTCGGACGTCACTTTTGTGCTAGCCCGGGGCTTTTCATTGTTTACACGTATCACTTAAAATAAACCAAAGTGACATTTTTGAGCTCTACAGAGCCAGAGGATTCTAATAATATGTACCCCAAGTCTGTGGCATTGCTCAAAAAGTTCCACTTTTGTGGTCAATCAGATTTGGGGCATATGGGCTTATAGGCCATACTATGGCCATATGGGGGTGCGTTATGGGTATATGATTAATCAAAAGTACATATCATCCATTTGAATTTGGGTTTTAGAGTTTTTCCATGCAGAAATATATGTAGACAATGAAGAAGGAAAAAGTTCTAGTGCCATTTCTGTTGACATGAATATTTTTTTGCTCGAGTAAGTGCCTCTATCTTTTGTGATTTTCTACTGAAAACTGGATTTTTCCTGTTTTAACCCCCCAGTTTCCCCCAAAACCGTGGGGGTTTGGGGGAATTTTTGCAAATTCCTCCAGCTCAACCTTTGGGACACCCTCAGGGGCCTAGCACAGAACTTCCGTGCTAGGCCCCTTGTCAGAAGTGATGTCCGGCACTGTACATAAATACTTCCCCCCGTACAGGTGCAGCAACCAAAAACACCTCTCCTTTGTTGAAAAAAAAAAGGTCAGAATTGCCCTCCTAATATGGGGGTGTTTTTTATCAGTTTGACCAATTTGCCTAGCTTACCAAACCCCCTGTGAGGACCATGAAGACCCCTCAGGTTTTTGCAAGAGACTCTGCAACAACAGGGACTTGGTGTCAAGGCAAACTTAACACAAGTCCCTCGCCTGCCAAAGGCAGGGGCGCGAGCGTGACCTCCTATCAGGGAGGGACTTGAGTGCAAAAGCCTGTATCTGGGCTGAGCACCTGAGGAAGATCAGCCTTTTTTTCCTTTTTTTCTGCATATTTCCTTTTTTTTTCTCTACATTTTCCCAATTTAGGTTGCTTGTTTGCAGTGTGGCTTGGAGAATCATGAAGAAAGAGATATTCTCATTTCACAACTTCCAGCTGGATGGGCTGCAGCCAAGATAACCATGTGTGTCAGATTGCTACTCTTCAGAGACAATCTAACAAAGAGTACATCAAAAAGATATAATCATAATAAACATTGAAGATTAGAATATAAAATTGTATTACCAAAGTTGGAGAAATTGTTACATATGTTAGAGACATTATTACATATGTAGGACTTTCTCTCACTTTGTGATACATCATGGCTTGTTTATGTATAAAAACAAAAATAAAAATAAACATGGAAAAACCTTGTCAAAGTAATATTTTACACAAATTATTAATATAACTTTTAAACCTTAAAGAAAACTCAAAATATTATTGTAGATTCTTAATCTCCATGCAAAACAACCTAGGGTATCTCACTCTTGGTACCCCCTAAATTTTACTCCACCTTTTCTACCCATCTCCCCTACCCATAGGTTGGCATGGCACCCATGCATAATGTGTTGGTTGACTATTATGATACCAACTGGGAAATGACCAAAAATGGACGTCATTTCAAGGTGTTGTGTGAAATGGCTGAGTTAGGCCCAATTGGGGTTTAATGTTACAACCCCGCGTGCCGGTTACACAAGTTGGCCCAATTCACTAACAACCCCGCAAGAACTACACAAATACATGTTACTAAGGCAGTATGGTGGTAACTAGGTTTCAGGAACCTTGCATCATATATATGAACAAGGTTTCCGCTTTTAAAACCTTAATTACACATGTGTAACACCTGTAGCGTGGCCCAGGATATATATTTGTGGCCCTTTTCAGGTGTAACCACACTGCTAGAAAAGCTGGCTTGGATGGTCACATCCAAGTTTATATTGGATGCAGCCATCCAATTCAAACTTGGGCACGGGGCCACCAAGTGAATCGTTGACCAATTCAAACTCTGTGGCCCGGGTGTTTGGCCACCGGGTTTGAATTGGTTCTTGATTCACTCGGTGGTGCGGCGCCCAATTTGAAATTGGATGGCCACATCCAATGTAAAATTGGATGTGACCATCCAAGCCAGCATTGCTGGCAGTGCCACTCCTTCAGTACTACTGTTGACTATACTAAGCCATTAGTACAGAAACAGGTTGGTTTACATGGTTATTTGGCATCAGCAATTATATCATAACCTTGTGTATTGACCTAGAACCAGCCGTGGCTGACTCTTTTGGTCCAAACCAGTGTAACAATAGCCTAGTTTGGTTTGAAATGGGCCACACCTGCAATTAAGGCAAATTGCCACGCACACAGTGGCCCAAAATTGATATTTAAAGAGATCTGTTTGCCCACTTTTGATAAATCCCCATCGTCTTTTATCATACCAGCATATACCAACGCAATCAACCAGCCTTTTACTAGTTATTAGCCTTGTTATACCTGTTATATCAGATTTTCAACCAACCAACCTTCACCACAACAATTCCCCAGCTTTCCATTCAGTTCTTGCCTGCTTTTGACGCCTCAAGACCTCCGCCAAGCTTGAAGAAGACCCCTCTGCGTGGATTTTAGCATTAGTAAGTAAAATTCCCTGTAGTGCTTCTTTCTTTGTCATTTCTGGGCGTACTCCTTGTCTATCAGCCTTAGAGACAACGATGTTGCCCGAAAAGCTTCAACAATGTTCTCTTCTTATTCTCCTCTTCAATACAGACATTCTCATATTATAATATCCACACCTTGTTGTGTATAAGTGTGAAGTAATATAAGAGTGAAGTAATTAACCAGGAAGTTCACACAATATCTAATCCTTTTCTAAGTTCAACTTCATAATGCATATTCATTTTGATAAACATGGTTCATCACTTTCAGAGTTGGGCAGATGAAAATTTTCATCATCACTCACCAACCACAACTTTAGAAGAAAACAGCACACTTTGGACAACCACTCCTCACTACTCAATAACCAAGGTCCCAACATTTCCCCTTGTTGTACGTGTTGTGGTCATCTGGTGTCACCTCTTTGACTAGTAAGCAGTTTGCCAAGTTCCTCTTTTCTTCAAAGTTCCTTGTGAGCTTTTCAAAGTTCCTTGTGAGCTTTTCAAAGCTCCTTGTGAGCTTTGATCTTATCCCTCTTCTTCTCTTTCTCTTTATCTCATAGAGGCATCATCACCATCCATCCTTGGAAGCTCAATTCCTTCATCTTAGTCTTGTGGAGCTGTTCATCCACACAGGTTTCCTTATAAGTAACCTTGGCCTTAAGCCTAAAAAATAAGGCAGTCCCTGACTGTACCTTCTCCTGCTTCTCAGGTTGAAGAGACTGTGGCTCTGCCCAGTTCTGCATTCCTCCCTACTAAAGGTTGAGCCCATCATACTGTCTTATAAGACACATATTATTATTCTTAAGTCCTCCTTCATTGTCCTCATCTTTTCCCTGAAATATAGATTTGTGTCCCCCATATCTTGTGCCCTGTTGTCACATAAGAGACCCAGGCTCACATTGTCAAAGGACCAGATAATTAGATTACCCCTGTTATTTCAGGATCTAATTCATAGAGGGCACTGTAACCACCCCTGTAACTCAGGCCCCTCTTTAATAAAAAGCTGTTTGCTTTTTGTTATATTTCATTCTTTCTCTATCATACCCCATTTCACCGTGAAACCCACGCGTGAATCCACCTTTTTATATCTTTGCACCACGTGGAGCTAGAAGAACTTTGTTCTTGGCATCCCGTAGGCTGATAATGTGACCCAAGACAACTCAAGTCATGACAAAAAAAAGGAAGAAGAATTGATTGTACAAAGATAAAAATAAAAAGTTGGAAAAAAGTTGGGATTTTTGTCGGCAAGGCCTGCTACAAGTTGGTGAAGAGTAAATAAAAACAATGCAAGATGATCAGGTATGTTTAGGATGAAAAATGAGTCAAATGTGGATGGCAGATGAAAGCTTGATAATTTATATCTTGGTCATCATGATCACTGGCTTGAGCCACTGGGTGCACACACCCTAATTTCCCCAAGATTATATTTGAATGCAGGCTGAAATTTTACTGACGTCCAGTCCAGTTTCCTTGAGGATCAAAATATCTCAAAGTATATTTGCCTTGATGGCTCATCATGCTTGATAGAGATTCAATTGTATACTTCCAGTATTCTTGATCTCTTTTGAAGAAACTGTTTGGATGAAAGGTTTGATACCAGTAGCAAATCAAAGCAAGTGAAACCTGCACCACTTTTGTGTAAGATTCATGCGGACTCAAATATTCATTTATCAGGTATACTTGTACTTTATCAAAGGTTAAACCTTTTGATTTATATTCTTCTATATCCACATTTCCAAATATGGGTAAGCAGTTATCTTGAGTTCCTGAAAATAAAACTTTAGAGAACCATTTGTTGAATTCATCCATTGCATTTTGAACTGGATTGATTCTCTTGGAGTTCAGTAGACAAATGACTTGGTTATGGCACATATTTAAATACCAGACTAGAAAATTCATTTTTTTGGTTATATGGTCTTTATAATGGTTTGTGTTTGATGTAGTGATGATTCTTGATCTGTAATAGTTGCTATATTGTTGTTTATACATTGCCATTGGAATACCTGGAATGTCAAATTTATCAGGTGAGAAAATGGTGTTTACAGCACCTGAACTCATTTTGCACATTTCTTTTTCAATAGCTTCCATAACAGGGAACTTTTCCAAAGTCTCTGATTTGAACTGTATGGCAAACTTATTAGGCTTCATTGAATCTGGAAACACTTCAATTGATGGGATTTTCAATTTATCTAATTGGCATGACTGATAGAATCCTTGAGAGTTTTGATCAATCATTAACTTCTCAGAAACTGCTTTTTCTAAAACCCAACACATCATACATGTTTCTGGTGTAGCATCATGACTTAAATTGGTAATTTTTTCCCAAATTTCAGGATGGGAATCTTGATACCAAACTTTTATCATTGACAATGAAATATCTAAAGCTTCTTGTTCAAATTCCACTCTGTTCAATTTCAGTTTTTGGGAAAGTATGACACAAATTTTTCTCATTTGATCCATTTCAGGTGTCTTTAAAACAATTTTAGACAATCTTTTGTTTTGATATTTATATACTTCAGCTATCCAATCTGATAATTCCTGGTCAGAATATTTTTTCATTGAATTTGTTGATGCAAAAACAGTTATATTGGTAAATCTAATCCAGAGTAAAAGGACTCTTTTATTTATCAGGTAATCAGATGTATTTTGTGAGATTACTAATTCCTCTTTGACATCTAAATCCTTCTTAATCTTTTCTATAGAAGACCGGATCTTTTGATCATGACCACAAGCTAAATTCATCTTATTTACTATTTCTTCCTTGTATGCCAATTCCTTCAGTTGTGTTTCATTGTATTGGTTTTTGGTTTCTTGATTTAAAGCTCCTTCATTTTCAAAAGGCTGAGGCAAGTTAGATTCAACCCAAAGATGATCAACATGTGAAGATTCCTCTTTTTAATATTTTAGTATTCATATCACCATGCAGGAAATTTCAATTTTTTCAGCAAATAGTTAGTGGACTAAAATGATTTTAGAAGCTGAATTTACCTTCATTTAAATATGTGATTGGGTTGATGATATCTTGTGAGGTACTCCCTAGGATCTGATGATTGGAATCAAAAAGATTCACTCCTAAAGATTGAAGAAAAGGACCAAGAAGCCATCAGTTTTATTTTTGCACCAATGTGAGAAGAAGAATTCATATTTCATTTTAATTTTTCATGACTTTCCTGCATTTGAAGCACCATCAGTTTCATCCAAACTTTGTGGCTGAATGGAATAGCTACAATCTCCTTGATCCAAAAACCCTGGAAATTCTGAATATTGGTGGTAATCATTTAGCAATAGGCCAGAATTAGGATATTGCTGGGGGATGATTGAATTCAAGCTGAAGGATGGAATTGAATGAAAATTGTATTCCAATGTTGGTTCTAGTGCCACGTGATAGGAATTGATTGATTCCACATCTATATAAGAAATCAATTTCATCCATAATTTGCATTGAGTTGAGTTATTTCAGCTGGATAATACTAAATAGCAAGAATGATGATTTTCTTTTAGACTTGCCTTTATTCCAAATAGAATCCATCCCGTGAAATCCTTCTAACTCAAGAAGTTTGTCCAAAATTCCATCATCTGAAGACCCATGATGTGGCAAAAATGACTGTAAATGAGGTACATCTAGACCATAATGAGGCTGAGAGCTGCTTGTATCCAAGTTGTAAGACATCATAGAGGGTATGAATTGCTCAGCTGCTGTCCCAGATGATGGTAGGTGTAAAAGTGTAGTGTAAGATGATCCTAGGGCTGGGGGAAGCTCTTCAAGCTGATAGCTTTCTCCTTGCTGATCCAGTGCATCTGTTATGAAAACAATAGGAATTATTTACATTCATAATGTCATATTGTGGTTAGCATCTCCTCCTGTATTTCTTAACTCCACTGATTCTTTCCAGGATTTCTCTCCTGCTTTGCTTACCATGTAATCCTGAAGCCTGTGAGGGGTGCACTTGGCTAGAGGAGATTGGATTGGCTGTTGCCAAGTTGGATGGCATTGCTGAGTGGCTTTGTGAGCCAGGTCCCGGCATTATCTTGCGTCTCTTATCTGGACGACCGCTTGAACCAGTTTCAGCTGTGAATAATTGATTAATTCAAGTTAATCTCACACAAGTTAAACTCTTTGGGATACTGTGGTTGATAGTCATACCATAATAATGTTGGTCGCTTCCGATGGCGAGGGAGCTTGGCTGCCAGTGCATCTGCTCGTTTCCGCACAGATCTTCATCGGTTCTTCCATTGAAATGTGACATATTGGCCAGGCCGGATTCTATTACTGGACTAGGATCACCAAAGGATGGGTTAATGCTTCTTGGAAGTATGTTCGGTAGGGCTCCGACATTGAAGGTCGGTTCCAATTGAGCGAGTAAACATAGTATCACCACTGGCAGCATTTTCACAGTGTTGGCAACGTTGGCGCTAATTAGATATTTACTTCAGTCTCCCTTAGAGTAGGGCTCTTATAACCCGTACCAGATATAACATACAACAGTGACTAGTGCCTCAGCGCTGCGTAGCAATGCTTTGGTGAAAGACGTCTCACTGCCGCTCTCAGACACCTACGCTGCCTCGATCGGCCGATTCCGGAGTTGAGATTGATGTGGTGTCCTAACTTAATTAAGTCCCTCTGTATGTTGGAGCGAACTTAACAAAGTCCCGCGCCCGTGCTCTGCGGCATGAGCAGTTGTAGCCTGGGCGAGGTTTGGCAGGTCTCGCCTGCGAAGTGCTCGGCGAGGCTTAGTTCAACTCGATGTCGGAGGGGGAACTTGTCCCGCAGGGATCCTCCGCAGGAGGGGAGGGTGGGACTTAGTTAAAGTTTGTGCCTTGCTGATCCAACACCGTCGTCGTCTGAAAACCAGTGGCTGGTAGAAACAGAAATTTCACACATCCCATTCCCCAACAGCTAGTTAGATTATTGACAGCTTGTATGTAACTTTCAACCAAAGGATCAATCAAGATATAGAAAACTTGATCTTGGACCTATTTGTAAAGCAATCTGATACTCTTATTGAAGAGGGATGAAAGAGAAGATCAATTCAAATTCACAAAAATTTCTTGTCATGCATATCCACAATTCTGTCCCTGTTTGAATTCGAAAAAGAATCAGCAGGAAGAGAATGGCGCTGGATAGAGATCAAGAATGGAAATGCTTATAAGGGGAAAGCAGAAAATAATGAAAGGTGGAGTTTGGAGATGCTGAATTGAGATTCCAGGGAGGGTATTTCACAGATAAAAAAACTTACTCTAGTTGAATTCTTCAAGTAGGAGCACTGCAAGAAAAACTGGGTCAACAACACACAGTTGATGACATGCAACATGCAGTATACCTTCAAATAGCTTCATCAACTAATCTGAAGTTATTCTAATGGATATCTTCATTGTACTGCTACTGAAAATGTGTGCAGTGACATGTGCATCAATGCCATATTGAAACAAAGATTTTGTAAGAATGGACCCAGCAGCCTGCCACACCACATCTCCAGCAGAAAAAGTAGATGGAACGCTGTTGCTGGCTGCAGCTGAATCATCAACAACTTGATTTTCTTCATGATCTTCAATTTCAATCACTGCAAAAGGGGTTGTATCGGTTACAACCCCCCGCGGTAACGTCGGCCAGAGGCGACCGATGTTACATCGGTCGCCCAGACCGGTTTTATGTCGGCCGGGCCCACCGATACATTAGAACAAAGGCATAATGTATCGGTGGGAGCCGCCGATGTAACATCGGTCTGGTAGACCGATGTTACATCGGTTGCCGCCACCGATCTAGCCGCGGGGGGTTGTAACCGATACAACCCCTTTGGCGGTGAATCCAGTGATCCTATTCTGTGTAACTAGTGTTGATGGACTATTACATAAATAAATGCCACTATCAAACTCTCCTTGCCTTGTCCTCTAGTCCTTGGCCTCCTCCAGTTCCCCTTTTACAGACTGAATGATCACCATGATATTTGGCAGGATGATGGGATGGGCATCCCAAGACTTTGCCATCTTGTTTTGTCTTGTGGAACCACCACCACACCACCACCTCATATTGATTCATTTCCAGAATCAAGCCCTGCCCAAAGCTCTTTTTTAACCATCCCTGAACAAGTATCATCCATGTAAGCTCCAACAGAGGTATCAAGATCAATGCAATCAAAACCAATTATCCCATGCAAGCTGAAGCCTGTATGCAAACAAATCCTTCACATCCCCCATTGCCATGTGTCCATCTCTTTCACAAGCATCTCCAGGCAAATCTGCTCATCCCTTGTCTCAACATTCCTTCCCTCCCCCTGATCCTCTCCCATTCTGTCTGGAGGAAGCCCTTCAATGTTTGATCCCCCAGACCCCCAGCTCCCAGCTCTCAAGATTTTGTCGTCCATCTTGATAAAGTTGGCCACTTGCATCCCACTCAAGACTCAAGAGCCAAGATGTTGTCCACCTTGAATACACTTTCCTCACTTGCTAATTCACTTGCAATGGCATCCATTTTGTGGTTGGCCTAGTACAGTCAACTCCCTCTTAAACCATATAGCCATTAACCCATGATTCCATTAACCCATGGCAAAATTAGTCCACCGATTTGGTGGGCGGGGAAAACGGGCCTTAACCCATAAGTCCCTATAGCCCCGTAACCCATACCATTTTGGGGGGAAAAACCGGATCTTCATGGGTTAAGAGGGACTTATTTCCCAGGGTTGGCCAAGGTTTGACGCTTGTTTCCTGACCATAGTGACTAAAAATTTCAACTTGGATCTTTCTTTTCTCACACTATGTTGGCCCCATCTTGAGTTATCTCCCCTTTCAAATGTGCTTTTGCCCAATGTTGTTTTCTTGGTGCTGCTTCCTTTTAAAAATCTGCAATACACACATCCTGATACATCCTTCAATCATTCCTAATGGAACCAAGACCAACTCCTAAATATGTCTTCCGAAATGGCAACATATTATCATTCCGGGTCTCAAACAAATCCAAGGAGTCAGAAACACTTTCCTTCCAACATTCCCTAGATGAAATTCCGCTCCACAATCTCAAACAACGTTTTTCTGCAATTAAAGCCAAAGTGGACAACAAGAAAGAACTTCTGATGGCTAAGATGAAAACTGAACAGCTTACCAGAGAAGAAGAGGAGTGGCTTGATGGAGGTGGAAATTTGGTGGAAGAATTAATGTTAATTGATCGTCTCAAAGAAATCAAACCCAATAACCAACACATATCAATCACTGCGAAGGATCTCAAGATAATAAATAAGATCAATGAATACAAGATTGAAGAATCTTCCGTTAAGAAAATTACTTCTGATCCAAAGAGATCAACTGTTTCCAATCCGAAGAATTTGCCTGTTTCCAATCCAAAGAGCTCAACTTTTTCCAATCCCAAGACCTCGACTATTCCCAATCCAAAGGACTTGACTGTTTCCAATCCCAAGAACTCGACTGTTTCCAATCCAACAAAATCAACTGTGTTGACTACTTCAGCAAAAAAAAAGACTTGTCCGACGCCCCTTCAGCAAAAAAGAAGAAGTCCGTTAAGCAGAAGTTGAATCTCAAATCAGGATCAAAGTCATCAAAGAAGCCTGTCCGAGCAACCCTGGCCCAAAAACTTGAAGTTCTTGACTGGCACAACAAGAATGGCAAGAATCAAACAAAGACTGCTAAGCACTTCCACGCGATCTATCCAGAAATTCGTTTCAAACAGCCGCTTATCTCATCTTGGGTCTCTGAGGAGGATTGAATTCGAGAGAAGGCAGAAACTGCTTCTTCCCACTTCAAGCGCGTGAGAGTCACTAGGTTCCCACAGATTGATGAGATGCTTGATCAATGGGTGACACAAGCCCTTCACAGCAATCTTACAATTAACAGAGATGTGATTTGAGCCAAATGGCAAGAGTTTGCAAGCATGGAAAAGATACCATCCGAGAAATGGCTCAGTTTAAGTCAAGGATGGCTCACTCGTTTCAAAGATCACCACCAGCTGCAAACTTTTTGAAAACACGGCAAAGCCGCTCAGGCAGACAAAGAAGTAATTGAAGAAGAGAAAGGGAGATTGTCAAAGCTGGTTGAAGGATTCTCTCGAAAAGATATCTGGAATATGGATGAGACAGGTCTCATGTATTCATGAGTATTCTTTTTGTGTAGCTATTCACTGAGATGAACAGCTCATTGAAGCATCCTTCAACAGTATGCCCCCTGATCGAGGTTTGGCAAGAGAAAAATGCAGTGGAATGAAATCAAACAAGACTCGAATAACAATTGCTGTAACTTTGAACTCCAATGGCTCCGAAAAGCTCCCCTTGCTTATAATTGGGAAGTGGGAAAAACCCAGGGCATTCAACAAGAAGTCTGGCCTAGCCCTTGGTTTTGACTATCATCACAACAAGCGTGCTTGGATGACAACTGAAATCTTCCACGGATGGCTCAGTCGTTTTAACAGTCAGATGAAAGAGGAGAAGAGACATATCTTGCTCTTGGTGGACAACTTCTCCGGACATTTGCTCCCCGAAGGGGGTCTCTCAAACATTTGCCTTGAATTCTTTTTGCCAAACCTTACCGCCCATGTTCAGCCAATGGATGCTGGTATGATAAAGGCTTTCAAGTCTCACTACAAGCAACGATTCATCTCGAAATCAATTCAACGATACAATCAAGGTGTTCCAATCACCCAGGTTTACAGTATCAATCAGTTAGCTGCAATGCATCTTAGTCACCTGGCATGGCAATGCGTATCTCCAGAGGTGATAACAAAGTGTTGGAATCACACTGGCATCTTTCCTGCCACTGGGAATAGAGATAGCTCCGATATCAGCCAAAATGACCCAGCTCTTGAGAAACAAATCGATCGACTGGAATCCATGGGACATCTCAAACCAGAAAATCAAATGTCTCTTGCCGAGCTTCTTGAACCACCTATTGAAACCGAATGTTCTATGTGGACAACCGACAAGATTTTTAGATCGGTCAAGGATCAAGACACAGAAGAAGACCCTGCCAACGACGACTCTGATGAACCACCTCCTCGTCCCAAACCAACGGCTAAGGAGGTGTTCAAAGCAATCTCACTCATCAACGATTACATTGAGAGCAATACCACCGATGCTGCCGATAAACTCAATCAATCTATGGAACTCTACTCTAAGCAGCTTGTCGACCACTTGATTGCTACTGCTTCCCAAAAAACCATCACAGACTTCTTCAAACCTATCAATTCTGACTGATAGCCATGATTGTTCTTCATCATTTTTCATTTTTCATTTTTTTTTTAAATTATGCAATTCAACATTTCTCTCTTAACCCATGTAAAATATGGGTAAGGAGAGTTTTAAAACCCATTAATCCATAAAACTCATGGCTAAAGAGAAAGCCGTTATTTACCCATACTTTCATGGGTTAAGAGAGACTTTTACTCTTCACCCATGATTCTCATAACCCATAGTAAAATGGGTCCCCCGAGGGGTATGGGTTAAGAGGGAGTCGACTGTACTGCTCCACATCTGCTCCTGCATCCATGAATGTGCATGGTAGAAAGCAAAGCACCTCCTTTCCCCTCCTATCTGACCTCCATCTATGGGTGTCTAAAAACCTCTGCTCCATCTTTTCCTACTTTCTTCTGATCCGCATCTTGTGTCCATACATTCATTCCAAGTTGACCAGCTGTCCATACATTAATTCCAAATTGACCAGCTGTCCATACATTAATTCCAAGTTGACCAGCCTTCAAGCAGATCTCATACTTGATGATGACACTGGAGCACCTGCTTTCTCATGCTGTTAATCCTTCCCTGCTTGACCATCTAGTCTCTGAGGCCTTCTCTCCAGAAGCACACAAGGAAGTCTCGTCACTCCTGATCATCACTATACATACATTGCCATTCATGATGTCACACACCATGATCAGCACCTGATCACAAGCCTTGCTTCACAATAGGCACACAGCCAAACAGTGTGTTACACAGTTGTACATTTCCTTGCTCAGAATGGATGAAGTTTGATGGAGAGACCATCCCCCCACCACCTCCCAAAAACCAAAGGTGAGAAGAGATAGATGATGTACAAATTGAGGACATGTTGCAGATTCAGAGCATGTCACACAGCACAGTCAGTGGTGCATCTACACCGTGGGTGCACTTTGCAATTGCAGACTCGGCCGTGGGACAGCAGTGTTGCAGTGCCGTCCCAAGCACCAAAAAGGCATCAAAATAGACCTGTTGTGATGTTGTTGTGACGGAGGATCTCATTTTTCAAGGCATAAGCACGCCTCTGGGACATTATTTTGTGTGCTGTCCCTGGGACACCAAAGTGCACCCGCGGTGTAAACAAACCCCAAGAAGCCTGCCAGCCAGACATAGACACAGACAACATACATACAACACATCAGGAAGAGAAACCAAGCCCCAGATTCACCCCTCAGTGAATGAGGATACTTGTGAGAGAAGAATTGAGCAAAATAATATATATATATTGATGTATGTGTGTGTGTTTTTTTTCTTTTTCAATCAACTAAAACTTTCAATAAACTAAAACAAGAGCACAACAAATTAATAGACACAGTGTCACAAAGAAAAAACTTCTCCTGGGATGGTTAGAACAACTCAGTGATGACGATGACGATTCAAAGAAAAAATAAGAGAGAGAGAGAGAGAGAGGGGGAGAAAGAGAAAGAAAGATCAGGTTCTCAAGTCGAAATATTGGCCGCGTCAAACAAAGCTATTAAACTGCCGAAAAAAAAAGGAAGAAAGACACGCACGCACGCACACAAAGACATTAGATTGACCTGAATATAAGTATAAAGGATAAAATCCATGTATATAGTCGAACATATGTATATATAAACTGTAAAAGGGGAACCTAGCCGATGAGTCAAGTCAAGGAGAGAGTAGTAGTCTGTAGCATGGACGCGCGAGATAACGGGGGGTAAACAACGTGGCGTGACGGTGATGAGGGGGGATGATGATGATGATGATTTGAAAGGAAAGGATCTAAAACGATGCGAAGAAGAGACGGCGTGTGTTGTTGCTTCCCAGGGAGAATCTGTCTGTCAAGGAGAACTGGAAAAGGAACTGGCTGAGTGGAGAGGATGCACAAGTCATGTGATGGACCGTATGCGTTGTCTGAAGAGATGGGAATAGAATATTGTATCTAAAGAGACAAGAAGAAGTTCGATTATTCAGCGTATCAAGAGAAACGGTTATATCCCTAGTCTAAATCGTGGGTGAGCATCTGCTACCTGAGTGCACATCTTCCTGCACCACTGGCCAAGATCCGAACGTCCAGCAACTCGCAAACAACGGCCCCTTATCGTGTGGGCAAAACCGTGCCAAACGCATAGTCCCAGATCTTGCTCGTTACACCGAAACCCAGGTCGGCATCCTTGAAATGATGACTGGAGGGATAGACCAGCATGGCAACAAGTCAGGCTTTGTTTCAAGGGGAAAAGGATCAGATGAACAGCTTACGCCATGTGGTAGATCTTCATCTCTTTCACATATTTCGGTAGTTGGGTGTGATGCAAAGCATAATGCGTGCAGTCGTACAGCACGTAGAAGGTGAAGGAGCCAGAGATGACCGCATTCGCATATGGAACGGGGAATAGGAAGTAGGCCAGACGAGTGAACGGGTGGGATAGGACGGCAAAGAGGATGGGCGGCATGACCAGACGTAGACGGTCCATGCTGTTGGAGTATGAAGAAGGAGATGAGTATCAGGTTTGAGATGGCTAATAGAGTGGATTCAAGCTTACGGGAGATAATGATGAACACCATGGAGCAGAAAGTGCAAGAGCAGGAAGAAGGGGCGGTCGGGTAGAATGTCGTCGATGTGGAACAAGAATCGATGAAGGATGTACTCGAGGAGGGTCCAGACGAAGTTTCCAAACAGGAAGCAGAGCAGGCCCTTGGACCAGGCCATGGGGACCGAATTGCCAAGATCGAGCTGCTGCTGGAATGCGCGATGGAAGAGGGCAAAAGCGATGGGCAGCCAGATCATGGGGACCACGTACCACGAGGTGCGGGTGAACATCTCGAGGTACCAGGGACCGAAGAGGCGGGCGGGCCGCGAGAGATGGCGAGGTTGGTGAACCTGTTGGAGATAGAAGGCGCGGGAGAACTGACAGTTCCACATCTGGGGGATGAGTGGCTTGGAGAGGTCTAGAAACTGGTTTCGAGCATGGTCTTTAGTGATATCGGTGGCGGTGGGCTTGAAGTCATCGTCAATGACGAGGTCTGGGTTCAGGATGGTCTCTGGTGTGCCAATTACCCCAATCTGGAACTCCTCCAACATGTCGTACGCTGATGCGGAGTGAGCGTGTTCATCGGGGTTCTCCATTACCTTACCGAGATCCTAATATGAAGAAGTATGCAGTTCATCAGATGAGTGAGAATTAGCCAGAAGACAGTGTTCATGAGAGCTCACTTTTCCAGCATACTGAAGTAGCAGATCATCGCCACCAGGATGATCGGATAAGAACGAGCTGGTGGCAAGAGCAAGAGAGAGAGAGAGAGAGAGATAAAAGTCAGTGGGGAGGATATGGTCAGTGAAGTGAAGTGGAAGAGAGTGTGATGAGTTGAGGTTCGACTGACGAGATGTTGTAGACTTTGCCGTTGAGGGAGACCCAGCAATCGGTGGGGGAGGAGTGCTTGGTGAGATCTTCGGCAAGAAAGATGCGCGGTGGCTGTTTCTTCAAGTTAGCGGACATGGCTGCAGAGATGAACACAGAGTGGGTAATGGAGTGGAGTGGTGGAGTGGTGGTTGTTGGGTGAACCGAGAGAGCGTTAAAGTGGGGAGAGAGTATAGAGTGAAAGTCAAAAAGGAGCGAGTTTAAATGGATTTTAATAAATACGTGCTTTTTTAGGTAAAGAAGAGTGTAATTTCGTAATTCAAAATCAGGAGAGAAATAATATGTAAATATGTATAAGAGGGAAAAGTGTGGAAAGCGGGAAGTAAATATTTATGTATGTTATGTTATGTAGGCAAGCAGGAGATCAGAAGCACTCCGAATATAAAATGAGAACTAGAACGGAACTCCTCAATGCCAAACCACACGGACTCAAGTGCACACACCGTCACAGTAATTGTACATATTTACATTGCGCTTCCAGGACTGGCGTGCGGAGCGATCAGGCGCATACATACATACATACATCCATCCATCCATCCATCCACCCTCAGAATCTGAATCTGAATCAGAATCAGTCTCCAGTCTCCATTCATTCATTCATTCATCAAATCACGTCCATTTATACGTACATACATACGCATCCGGAAAGTTTCATCCTTGCCACTTGGTGTTGGAAAAAGAGAGTTAAAAGAGGTGCAACACAGATTATAAAGGGGTAAAGATAAAAGATCAGTAAGGTTCAAAACATGTAGTGATCAGAGATGTTCACTCTCACTGGTATTGTATCACTTCAGATCACATCAGATTCAGATCACTTCAAATTCAATCAATCAATCAAGAAACAACATCTCAACCAACGTTCAAACGAGCATCTGTCATCTACAGATACTCTATACTGACTCCTTTCAGTTTCTTGGACATCCAGTGGTAATACTGCTCAAACGACCCAATATATCCCCACATTTTCATCTCACCTACACAAAATTTCAACTCCCCAATCAAGGGTAGGGGTTTTTTTTTTTTTTTTTTTTATCACAACCTGCATTGAAGAAAATGAGCATTATTGCTCACATGTAGCAAAAGCTTCATCAGGGCCGCAAACACTTGCAATGCCATGAGTGGGAGAAGCGGATCTAAAAAAAACCCTCACTCCTTTTGATTTAGATGTCACTTTTTTTGTTTTGGTTTTTGTTTTTGGAGAGAGAAAGATAATTACAGTGGGTGAGACTCAAAGAAGTGTTGGATAGCAAGCACGAGTTTACGAATATTTTGTCTGAATTTAGCCGACAGAGGCAGCACGACGATTGATTGATGATGATGATGGTGGAGGAGTGGGAGGCCATTGCGGGCCTGCAAGTCAGCCCATACATCCATGTAGTCATGGAGCGCCTGGAGGCGGACCTGAGCGAGCTGTTTGAGCGAGGAGTTGGCGCACGAGAGGTCGGCCTTGTTGGCGATCACGATACCGACCCTTGCGCTCAAGCCAGGCTGGTACGAGTCGAGCTCCTGGAACAGGGTTTCCAAATCGCGACAGCACCGCTGCGGATCCGGGTCCTCCAGGATATGTCGGGATCCCACGGCGGGCACTCCCGCCATCAGGTCCACCACTACCACTAACATCCTCGACCGCTCGATGTGCCGCAGGAACGCGTGACCCAGTCCCACATTCTCCGACGCTTTGGGCAGCAGCCCCGGGCAGTCCGCAATCCTCAGTCGCATCCTCTCACTCTTACGTCCCCCCAATGCCCCCCGCTTCTCGCTCGACTGGACCGGTCTCGAATCAGATCCGTCGCGCTCCCCGCATCCAAATATTCCTTCCGCGTCGGGGAATCCTCGATCGCCTCCTGCGTCTCGTCCAGATCCCATGTCCCGTCGTTAAAGATGATCAACGTGCCTATCTGCGGATTCAGCGTCGTGAATGGGTAAGGCGCAATCTCCGCTCGGGAGTTCGTGAGGGTGTGAATCAATGTACTGTCATCATAGAGCATATTTGGAAACAAGATAAAATCAGTCAAGCGCATTCGTAGAGTCTCGTTGAGTGAATAGAAGACATGCCTTTTCCCTGAGTTGGGAAAGCCCACCAGGCCAATGTCAGCCAGAGTTTTCAGTTCCAGCTCCAGCTCCAAAACGTCGCCCTTTTTGCCCCTGGTGGCAAACCTAGGGAGGGTAGTTTGGTTCCCGGTGAAGTTGGAGTTTCCCAGCCCGCCCTCGCCGCCCTTCGCGATGAGGAAGTAGTCCTGCTCGGGTTTGATGGAGCGGTTCACCTGGTTCGCTGATGATGATGATAAATGGCCGGCGCGCGTCCGGCGCTCGTGTTGCTCGTGGAACTCGGCACAGTCTATCTGCAACGGGGCCGATTGGGCCCGCGCCTTCTCAACCGCCCATTGCTCTTGAAGAAGATTGATCTCCAGGTTCTTCAGCGCTTCGTTGGTCTGGTTCGAGTCTTCGGATTCCGGATCTACGTATGACGCCGCATCACACCATGAAAAAAAAAAGGGGGAATGACCATGCTTAGTACGGGGATCTTGTTATTGCCGGCAGACAAGAAAAACCCAATGGTGAGATCTGAAATAAGTGCGGAACTTTGTGCCAACAGTGTACGAATAATTTAGCCCTTCTTGATTTAGCGACGTCGGGGTCTTCAGCAGCGAGGTCGCTAGGTTTGGGGGGGCGATGGCCGAGGAGACTGAATCCGAGGCCCGATTCCCGCTGGGCAGAGCTCTGCGAGGACCGGATCTCTCGGACGACCGTGCCGACAGGCACGTCCACGATCAGGTCTTGGCCCGACGGCCCATTCATCCATTGCCCCCCGCCGTTCGAGCCCGATGCCGCCCGAAGAATCCGTGGGATCCGGTTCAGCGATTGCACTTCCAAACTCGGCCGCAGATATACCGACCCGCCTTGACCCCCATTCCCGCCTAGACATATTATCAAAATCAAAAGAATTCGATCGTGGGTAAAAGTGTCTTGTTGGCACGCTTTTTATCTCTTGACAAACCTGACGGTCCTCCTCGCGCTACAAATTTCTCCCGGTGGAACGCCACTCCACCATCCCCACCGTTTCCTAAAAAAATAACAACAGATCCCACTTCATTAGCAAAAGTATATTTGATAAGCAGGGACAGGGAGGAATGCGGACCTGCTCGGACCATGACTTTCATCTGATCGACGAATTTAGAGGCCTTTTGGCGGGAAAAAAAAGAGGTATACATGGGTGAGTTGATCATTGAGAGGGTGACAGAGATGATGATGATGTGTCTGTCAGCCACCTTGCGGCCACGCTCTTTCGCCACGCGCTGGCGGCGACGGAGCTCCGCTTCCCAGTCGAAGCTCGATTTCCATTCGGTCTGATCGCCCTGCTGAGGATCGGTAGGTGGCTGCTGCGTGGCATTGGTTGCCGCTCGATGAAGAGCGGGGAGGGTGCAGAACGCTGGGTGGT
The DNA here is from genome assembly GCA_002873125.1 of Puccinia coronata f. sp. avenae. Lineage (NCBI taxonomy): Eukaryota > Fungi > Basidiomycota > Pucciniomycetes > Pucciniales > Pucciniaceae > Puccinia > Puccinia coronata. The sequence goes on along the minus strand of PGCI01000263.1, from coordinate 40,221 downwards.
GGGTGGGTCGAGTGGATGTGATCGGCTTCCGCAGGATCATGGTCCGATCGTGTTGGGAGTGTGGGTGATGTGGGTCTTGTCGAGTTCCTGATGAGAGTGCTCCCGAAACAAATATTTGTTGGACAAGAGTGCTGAAGTTGGGTCTGGCTAATTTGCATTAATCACCCGCCTCGTGTAATCCCATGAATCAACACTCACATGAACATCTGCCTTCAAATCACTGCACTCGTTCATGACAATGAGCATCTTCGCAGGAGTTGCTTGCTCAAATCCCTGTCCAACCTGCACCAGATCGGTCCTTGATCTTCAGGCTCAGCTTGCCTGATATGTACCTTGATCAACATCACGCTTACGACTCTCTCCCTTGTGAGAGAGAAACCAGCCCCTCAAGTGCTCACGCCTTGAATCCGTTACATACGCTTATCTCTTTATAGCGTTCATGTTCATGTGGTAAGGGAGAGGAGCGTAGTGATGATGGGTCGCTTCAGGATATTTTCAACAGAATGATGAAAAAAAAAAAAAAAAGAATACAAGTATTTAATTGAGGTTGTGTGGAAGAGAATGTTAGGGTTATGGTTTTGCTCGACCTTTCATGGAACCATAGGAACCGAACACGGAAGGAGATATGACGAGCCAAGGAATATAACCCGACCGAGTCCAGTCACTGATCGAAAGGCAAGGAAGAAGTAACTCGACCGAGACGAACGATACATAGCGTGAGCGGAGGGGCCGTTTGCTCTAGGTTAAAACCGTCGACTGAGGGTGTCCGTAATGAGAACATGGCAGTACAAGAAGCCCATGAGCGCCGAGGCGGGGCAACTCCCATTCGGTCGAAAGTCGGCGACCCCATCAACTCGTAAAAGGAGATGAGATCGTGACCGCGGTTCCTTGGCGGGAAATCACCTCCCCGGGTCACATGCGACACCCTTTATACCTGTTTCGACTTGACCAGTCGAGGCTTGACTTGTGGGTGCGCGAACCACTGCGGACTTGGAATATGCAATATATAGTGTCGAGCTTCACAGTGACAAAATTCCAAAATTCTCCACTTTGTTCCTCCGCTATGTAGCTCAAGCTTAACCCAAGACCCTCGCTTCAGAGGGCCAGGTACATGTTGCCTGGCGGCGCGAAGCACCCCTCGCCCGGCGAGGCCTCCGAAGGAGGGGCTTGTATGTAATGTCCACTTTTTGGCGTAAGAGCATCTTTATCGGTTGGCTATTTTGGGGCGCGGCTTGAGTTCAAGCTAACGCGCAGCTAACTAGCTGCGGCCGTTTCAGCAACATCAGTTGAGCTAAACCGTGAGCTAAAGTAGTTAGCTCAGAGAAAAAATGATCAACCGCACCAACAAACGACGCCGCCTGATCAAGGAGCTGTTTGAAACCGATTTGGACGATGAAGATGAAACCGATTCTTTGGAGGATTTCAGTGAAGATGATGAAGAAGATTCAAAAGAAAGAGCCCCACGACGCCCAAATAAAGAACGAAATCATCTTGAGGGTCACCAGAAATTGATGCAAGATTACTTCAATGACGGTTCAACTTACAACGATAGCGATTTCGAAAGACGCTTCCGAATGAGAAAGTCTCTTTTCCTGAAGATTGCCGCAGACGTGGAGTCCTTCTGCCCATATTTTGTTCAAAAACCTGTAAGTTTTTATTTCTATTTTTGTTTTTTTTTGTTCTTCTAGCTGATATGACTTTTACTGTAGGACTGTACTGGAAAATGGGGCTTGTCCTGTCATCAGAAGATCACCAGCGCGATTCGCCAACTAGCCTACGGGTGTGCCATGGATGTGACTGATGAGTACTGCCGTATAGGAGAAGTCACGGCTTGTAAAACCCTGAAGGAATTCTGCCATTCAATCGAGGGACTCTACAGCTCCAAATACTTGCGAAAGCCAGGCCCTAACGACTTGACAAGGATGCTTGACATCAACAACAAGCGAGGTTTTCCAGGATGTATTGGAAGCTTGGACTGCATGCACTGGGCATGGAAGAACTGTCCAAGTTCCATGGCTGGGCGGTATAAAGGAAAAGAAAAGCACCCAACTGTCGTTTTAGAAGCCGTCGCCGACCAACGACTCTGGATCTGGCACATCTTCTTTGGTACCGCTGGAGCATTAAACGACATTAACGTACTCGATAAATCTTTGTTATTTGATGATCGAATTGATGGGACTGGCTGGGACGCAACGTTCGAGATTTGCAATCGCCACTACCAACACGCTTACTACCTTGTGGATGGCATTTACCCACAATGGTCCACCCTCATCAAAGCAAAATCGGTATTGCAGGACCCTCCCTCTCTGCACTTCCAGAAGCTTCAAGAAGCTTTCAGGAAAGATATCGAGAGGGCCTTTGGTGTGCTCCAATCCCGCTGGTCTATCATTACAATTCCTGCTCAATTTTGGTCTCCTCAAGACATGGTTTCTATCATGCGGACTTGTGTGATTCTCCACAACATGATTGTGGAGGATCGTGAGCAAGATTTGACTGAAACGTTCAAGCTCCCAAGCAGTACCAGATTGATTCATCCAAGAGCTGAGCAATACAGCTCACCCGAGAGACACATACAAAAAATTGAGCTTGAATCTGCGGCACAACATTGGCGTCTTACAAACGACCTCATCAATCTCAATTGGGCTTGCTTTGGGGCCAGAGAAGATGTTGGTGAAGGTTCTGAATAGTAGAGACCCCATCTGTATTCCCTGCGTGTGTTCATCAAAAGAAATAAAAAGAAAACATTTTTTTTTGCATTTTTTTAACAAACAAGAGAGATTTACTTTGGTTGAGACAAAGAAAAAAAGGAAGATAAGTGAGATTGAAAGAAGATTAAGACAGGGAGGGGTCAATTTCTGCTTCAAAATCCCCGTTTTCTTCAAGGTCGCCAGCATTGCTGGATAGATCAAAGCCAGCTTGATCACTAGGTGGAACCAACGATGTCGGTAATTCCTGTTGATCGTTGGAAGTGGAAGTCATAGGCTGGTTTCCGGCTTGTTTTTCCTTCATCTGAGCTCCAAGGTCGTCGATTATGGATTGCTTTTGGAGTCAAAGGAATTCGCGAGCAAGATCATCGGGTAAGTCATCTTTGCTCTGCTTCATTATCTCCATATTGACGTGGTTGGCTTTGGCTCTAGCAATCTGTTGACGTATCTCGTTTGTTTTTTGGATTTGAAGGGTTCGTTCACGGTAGTTACTGGCACAATCAGCAAGGACCTTCATCTTCTTTGCATTGAAGTGTTTGTCTTTCATCGAACGCTTTGTTGCGTGTATTCCTGGGGGTCGTGTCCAAGATTCAGATGGAGCTTGTCTCGTTGAGTTCAGTTCAGAGCCAGGTGCTACGTCCTCCACCTGAGTAGCTGGGAGAGAAGAATCTTGAGGAGTTGTTGAGGTAGAAGTCTCCGGATTGGCACGCGTCTGGGCAAGGTTTTTCCATTTGGCACTGCTCTTGAGGACATGCCAAGCCTGCTCATAGATAAACTGTTTCCCCTCCTGTTCATAGTACGCCTTTTTTGTATCAGGAACGAGATCGGAAACCACCGAGCCTGATGGTCGGTTTTTTTCGAGTTTTTGATAGATTGCCGAGAATTTTAGAGTTGACTTCTGTATATGGCCCCATCTTGAAACCAGGGAATGAAAAATTAACAGGGGAAACATAAATAAATAGGAAAATCAGCTCACCTGTGCATGACACTGTTTGCCTCCCTTTCAATACCACAGGCATATTTATTGTAATCGTCGGCAACACGTTTGAAGAATTCTTCCCTCTTTTGACCAGTCGAGCGGATAGCATCTTGGAAATCTTCAACCAGCTCTTTGCAAGCTGTTCTTCTTCCTCGGGGAGCCAGTTGGCACCTCGTTTGGGCGGCATGGGTAGAATAGGCAAATTGATATGCTGGTAGGGTGCTGGATATGTTGTAGATATGTTGATATTGATTCTGTGGATAGCTGCATGTGTAGCTTTTCCTAGCCAAGCTTGTGGCTAACCATTGCTAGATCTAGCACAGGTTAGCCAGAAATCAAGCTTCGCGCGAACTTAGCCCGGGTGTAGCTTCGCCCAATGCGGTTGAACTTTGGGGCTAAAGTCCTTAGCTCGCGCTAAACTAGCCACCGATAAAGATGCTCTAAGCGTTTCCAACGCTTTGGTAGGGGTTTTTTTACATTGAATTTTTGACACACTCCCACTAATGAGTTTCTAATGCCCTTTTGGCATGCTACACTCTCAGTTCATGCGCATGTTTAGACATCTTTCATGACGCTACATACACCAATTCTTTCCCAAGGCAAGCTACTCCAAAGATTAGGAATTTTATCATCTGGTCACTTGTTTTCATGTATCCAGAGCTGGAAGGATTCAAGTCTACGTATAAAGCATAGTACATAGCTTATGATGATGAAAACACACCAAGGCGTACATATGGTGTATCAAGCGCGGTTGGGCACCCATCAAAGTGATTTGGGCCCGCTTGACCGCGGGGGAACTGCGCCAAGCGGGACTTGGGCATGTGCTCAGACCAGCTTGATACACCATAACTACAGTATGCCTCATACTGGATGTACCAGAATGAATTGTTCAACTCCACATAGTTTCACAAGTACATATTCTGAGTAGTCCGATTTTGCAAAAAACCAAAGGTACAGTTGCAAGCGGCATCTTTCCGTAAGGCTTCTCCCACCAAACGGGGTAGCGTTAGGAATCTTGGAGTCCAAAAATAGAAAAATCCTGGAGTTTTTTATCATATTTGGGGTCATTTTTGCCATATTCAGAGTGCCTGACATGTGACTTTGGTCTCAATATGTCTAAATAAACACATTTAAAGTCATATCTATGGCTTTACAAACTTTTAGTATGCATTTATACATCATGCATACTATGTATATCTGCATAAAATATATGCATTTATTGGCCGGTGTTTGGAATATGACCGGGTAAAAAAATAGAACCGCTGGGTTTCAAGCAAAACCCTTTCAATTATAGATTCTACAGCCTCCAAAGACCTCAAAAATGTGGTCTTTGCTTAGAATGACCACCCCCCAGGGGCAAAAACCCGGCCTGCATCTCCAATTCAAGTTTTGCAGGAGAGGCCTTACAGACAGATGCCGCTCGCAACTGTAGTTTTAATATCTCTTGGATAGAGAGAAATGCTTGGTGGATTACAATTGTGAGGAGGCCAAGTTGAAGATAACTCAACAAAAGTCCCTCTGTGCTTCTCTTGCTTGCAATGAAGTTGCCCCGGAGAGAAGCAGAGGGACTTATGCCCCAAGTCCCAGTTACTGCGTGAGCCAATCTGGTTTTTTGTCTGTACTGAGTTACAGCACAAATAACTCCTTTGTCTCACTTTGCTTGTATGTCTTTCTGTTGAAGCTATGCCTTTTGAGCCCAGTGTGATGGAAAAGAAGAAGGACAGTGATGTTTTTTTAAGAACTCACTGGACTGGCTCAGAGGTGCAGAAAAGGAAGAACCAATGGCTGATTATTCATTGTGGTCTTGTGGGCTTAAGTAGACTATGTACAACGGTTGACACGTGGTTGTGAAAATGAATAAAAGATAACATTGAATAAAATAGGGAATTATATCTCTGACTCTACACATGAAGTCTAGTATGACTAATCATAGACTACTACTCAAGGCCTTTTTACTACATGGTGTGACTATGCTGTTCTAACATTATTTCTGGTGTTGGACACAAACGATTCTATTGAAAATGAATAACAGAGGGAGAGGGGATTTTGGAGTGAGTAGAGAAGAAGACAAAATGTTTTCTAGCATCCTTGCTTCAAAGCTATCATCTTTAATGTTCATCTTCAAACCCTCCTCATCTCTGTCAAAATCCAAAAAGGTTGTTTCTTGCCTGGGTTTTTTTGTTTCAAAGATTTGCATAAATGAAGCTGTTGGATTATTGTAAAGGCATAGTCTACTTCCACAACCTCTGCATACTCTCAGCTTATTTTCCATGGAAATTGGTGCTTTTGAGGCTCCCAAGGACTGAGACATTGTGACCTATAGATGTAGTTAGTTTGTACCTTATTCTTACTTGTCCTTTCCTTTGGATATCAAACAATAGGAATTAAGAAACAATCTTCTTGTGTCCATGAGCGCATATCTACCTGGCGAAGTTGCAACATGCAAAAAAAACATATCTGTGAAAGGATATGTACTTGGATGTCCATGCATGCAAATCTGCTGTCCATGCACAACACTTGGGATTTGGGACTCTCAGCAATGATTTTTCTTTGAAAAATTCTTAAAATAAATGTAGAGGGAAAAAGGTAAAATAGCAAGATGTAAAAAAGCCATGATGCTGGCAATTCTTAATTTTCTTAGCTGTTATTGACGGCATTTGAGGTATGTTGTGTAGAGAAATAAGTAAAGAAAATTGCCTTTTTGGCTCAATTGGCTCCACCAGTGAGAGCAACTTGGGGCGCACGTCCCTCCGCTTTGCTCCAGGGGGACTTTGTCCCAAGCAAGAGAAGCTTGCAGAGGGGCTTTTGTCAAGTTAGAAGCTGAAGCCAAGATGCCTGGCTATCTTGGCACATTCCCTTCCAGAACATCAATCTGCCAACAACCTGTGCTTCCCTTCCTATCCAACACTTTGCCAGTACTATCACTTTTGTCTAGGTCACCTATTACAGTTGTAGGTGTACAGTTTTCTTTGTCTCATTCATCAGATCTGATTGATTGTTTTCCTTGTGTTTTCACATCCTCTTCTCTTTGTTCTTTGCCCTTTGTTGAAACTTGACTGTCTCCCGCTTTCAATCCGTGACACTTGCCACAATGCTGCACAAGAGAAATGACAAACTCAATCTCAAGTCAACAAACCTAACTCAATTGCTCTCGGTCTCATGTACACTCAACCGCTTGCCACTTCCCTTCCCTTCCTTCCTCAGGCCATCTTGCACTTTGCACTCAGCATTGCCTTGCTCTTGCTCTGTTCAAACATGCTTAACTCAATTGGTTCACTGCAATCACACTCAATTGGTTCACTCCGCTCACATTCAATTGGTTCACTCCACTCACCCCATCAACTCACACTCTGCAATCCCACTCAGCTCATCATTATCACTCATCACAGTCAAGCTTATTCTCAACTTGGTGAGAAAGAACACCAAACCTTTTCCTTTCTCTCCTTCTTTTCTCATTCTCATTGTCTTTCCTCATTTCATCAGCTAATCATCTGTTGTCTCTTAGTCCTTTTCCTAGTCCTCATTTGTTGTGTCTTCTTGTCTTATCAGTTGTCTGTCTAGATTGAATCATCTCTCAGGGCATGCTCTTATTCTCTTGTTATCACATCTCAATTTCCATATCCTTATCATCTAATGATTATTGTTGTTAGTTCTGGTTTTTTGTTTGAAATTATAATTTCAGAAGTTCTTCACCCTTGTTGTGTTGTTTCTATTTCATTTTATCCTCCACTGCCTTTAGGGGATTGATCATTTCATTCTCATTTTGTTTCTTTCATTTTGTCCATTGTATTTTAGAATGCCTTACTAAAATATAAAGGAGCTTTAATATTTTGTCACTCAACAATTTGAGAATTGGGAGATGAGCTTAATGAAGGCACAGCACTGGGAAGGGAACTTTTGAAGTAGATGTGGTGATGATCCAATTGATACTGCCATGGAAGAGCACATGTATAGTGTTAGGATAGTGTGCTCATGCTGTGTGTTGTGTTTTCTTTCTTTTTCTTTTCTGATTCATCCCTGTCCATCATCTGTCACCCACATGTCACATCAGTTGTAGTATACCTGGGAACAACAGACATGGAAGAATCTTTCCTCATCCTTTCATGTACTGCTCACACTGGCTCCCAGGTATGGTTTCTCATTTCTCTTCTGTTCGCCACTCCTCTACTTCTTGTTTCTTGTCTCCATGTTCCTTGTTCTTTGTCTGATGTTAAATCCATCCTTCCACATACTGCTGAAACTGCTCACACTGGCTCCCAGTTGCCTGCAACATAGAGTTGTGCCAAAAGCATCTGTGGGTGCAAATAATCTCCTGCTTTTGGCTGCTGCTAAACAAAACAGGGAAAATTTCTGGAAGGTGGGATCACATGAGAAAATCATTCCTCTTATGTTTTTAGTACCATGGGGTGCAAAAAAATTATAATTAGTGGAGGGCTCTGGCCACCTGCTCCCCAGATCAAAGGGATGGTTAAGATGGAAGGAGAGAATCAGAGGACAAAGGGAAAGAGTTTCAATGCCAATGGCATGAGGAAGAGTTGGAAGAAGAGTGGTTGATTTGACTACAGATGGTCAAACACTTTCCAGTTGGTTGGATATACTCAATAGAAGCGGACCAAATTTAACACAAGCCCCTGGCCAGCCGGGGGAAGGGGCACCAGGCCTTGCGCAAAGTGAAACCTCCCGTCAGGGAGGGAATTGCTTGGATAAACACGCCTGTAGTGTGAGTTGTTTGGAATAAATTTGCAGATTTAGTTGTACAATTTTTGACCCTGTGGTTAGTCCCCCCTCCCAAGGGCCTAAGTTCACGCCCCTGCAACCTGTAGACACGCCTTGATCTACCCTTGAAATCAGTCAGCTCCATTTTTCAGACTTATCTGAGTCAACAAGCTCATTCACCAGGGGTGATTTCATGGCACCCGTTGGCGGGTGCCACTGCATAACTCATTGCGCTCTCTTGGTTTGAATTGTGTTCAGAGGTATTCACATACAAAATTCATGTTCAACTGACATTCAGCTCAAAGTCATGGGCAATCTCATAATATGTGTTGCTCAATATATATATCATGTGATGCTGAACTCAAGTGGAAAAAATGAGTCACAAAACTGCAAACATTAGCTCATGAGATCAGCATGGTTTGGATATCATGTTTCTCAACCTATGTTCAATTATTCATAAATAATTGCAGAGCAACAAACTGTTTACATTAAATTTCCAAACTTGAACATGACCTGATTGCAATAGAGACCCTGAAATGACCAGGGTCAATTAATGCTTTATCCAGCCCCTGACCATTTGGAAAACTTGGTTGTTCCATTGGGAATACTAAGTTGAGCTTGCCAATGCACTTGCACAATACCAACAAAACAGCAAGGATTTCCGTGTCAATTAACCTCCCACCTTGTTCCAGAAGGTCTGCAGTAGGCATCTGATATCCCAAACCCAAAAGCCAAGGAACAACTCTGCCAAGGCTTGCTGTTGACTTGCTACAGATAATAGATAAATGCTCATCCAATCAACATTATTGAGCCAGTTTACACATGTGGCTAACCAAATATGAGCAAGGATTAATAACAAGACATCTGTTGTAAAAGTTCTCCACTTGTAATATTGTTCCCCAACAAACTTGTGTTTGATAACTGTCATAAAAAGAGTGTCTTCAAATTTCAGTACATGTCTCATTTGAATCCCAATCTAGTCCTCATCAATCAATCCCTACCATTACAAAAATACTTTTCATGGACAATTCATTATCAAAATATATCCCCCAACCCCATTCTCCTTCCCTGAAATCCTGAAACCTTCCTTCCTCTACCCTAGGAAACCCATTGGGTTCATTTTAGGTGTTTGTCAAATTTCTGGTTTGGAAATTTGGGTGATGTGGAAAGCACTTTTGTTGGTCAACTGCTAGGTTCTATTGGTAGTTGCTCCATGCCTATCACTGAAGAAGCCATTTAAACATCAGAGAAAAATATTCTCAAATTCCAAGTGTTTATTGATGCCAAGGGCTGTACAGTCCCCCAACTGTGTGGTTGTATCTTCAGTTCTCCCAACAAAGAGTAATCAATCTTCCAGGCTTTCCAAAATGCACATTTTGATTTTACCCCCATCTGGAAGTACAAATCCAACCTTTTCAACATTCCCCACACAACAGCACATCATCAAATAATAGCCTATTCCAAAGAAAAGAACTCTGATGGCTTATTGCACTGCCATTTCAAACCAAGCCTCACAGATTGTCAACTGACAGAGTACAATTTCTTGAAAGGAAAAAGGCTGCTGATTTGAAAAACATTAACAACTTGTGGATGAACCACAAGAACAATTTGATAAGAGAATTACAATGTGATCCCTCCAATATTCAACTTGTAGATCCTAACAACACTCCTTGTCTTGACTTCATTTTAGAAGACAAGATGGGCTTGGGAAAAATGTTTAAAACTTTGGAATTGATTCTGGAAACATCAAATCAGCCTCAAGAACTTGGGGATTGTTTGTCTTCTGATCCACCTTTCAGGTGCGGTGCAATACTGTTTATCTGTTGCATTTCTACCTTGAAAGACTAGAAAGAGGAGATTGAGCTTCACTTCAATGATGGATCAAACACTGCCTGCTTCATACACTTGGCTTGGCTGATGGTATGCAAGTAAAACTTGGATGTAATAAACCAACTTAAGCTTGGTTGAATCCCAACCATTGAAATAAAAATACAATTTCCTTGGATATATTTTTCATTTTTTGAGATTTAATCAAGTTTAACCAAGTTAATATTATCCCAGTTCAACCAGGAGAAACCCAGCTGAAAATGCCAGCAGTGAATCCCTTACAAAATCTTCCACGGAAACTATTGTGGAAGTATAAAGAGGGACAAGGTGATGTCATAAATGGGGATTCTAAAAACATACAACATCATGTGGACTATTGGAAACCCATTGCACACCAACAAGATCAAAATTGAGGTGATGAATATAGAATCGTGCAGAATTGGAATTGATAAAGCTCAATGAGTGGAGATCAGATTTTTGATAAGCAAACACTCATGTTCCCAAATCTTAATCAATTTACTTCAGAGCTTGATCAGGAATCCTGAAGCTAACCAAAAATCAACATCCAAATACTAAGAGCCAAGTTTGTCGTGGTGTCTTTCAAGAATGGGGTGGTCATTTTTTTGCAATCTGGCTGCAAATAATCCATTGCACAGTCATGCAATGGATTATCACACAAGGGGAACCAAGGTAGATATTGGGGTGTGTGGTCCAGAACCTTCATGAGTGTGGATGGCTATGCTTACATGTTTCAGGGCAATGTGTACTCTGGTGCACAGGTGTGCAGCAGACTACACATGCTGGAGTTTGGTTGAAGTCATGCACCAATAACACATGTGTATCACTTGCCTTTGACTTGCCCCAACAACATCCAGGGAGAGCAACAGATCTGCAGCTATCTGCAGGCAGCAAACAACATCATCGCTCTCTGTGTAATGGCCCCATTGTTTCACATTGCCACCAGAGAGCTCCCTGAGACATCAAAACACCTTTTTCAGGTAAAAACCATTCATGGAGCAGCTCCCCCCCAGCTCACATCACATTTGGTGGAGTTGAAGGAGAGGGGAGATGGGGAGGGGCCCAAAATGAATGCAGCTCAATTCACAAGCACACATCCACATCTGAGAGGATCCCTTCTCTGGCATATTTCTTGGGGAGGTGGGAGGTAACTAGCGCGGATGATTCCTCAATCCAGCCCTCCTTGCAACACTTGAGAGAACAGAGGGGGGTTAGGGAAGGGAAGTAGAGAGGTTTTACTTGCCTCTTTGGCTGGAGCTCAGTGGCATTGTGCCCCCAAGAGTTAGTAACAGAACAGAAAATGAATATCAGGTAGACAGACAGTTGAAAGTTTCAAAGTTGAGAAGCATTAGGTTAATTAAGGATTGTTTTTTTTTTAATTTTTCAAGAGTGAAAAACATTGAGAGTCAACAGGAAGGTTGTCGTTCTGCCCCACTTGTCCGGACAAACTTTTGATGAGTAACAAGTTGTGAATGATGAGACTTACTGTTGGCTTTCATGGGGCATAATCCAAAAATTATCCAGAAGCAATTGAGTTATCTGTAACCAATAAGTAAGATGAAACAATCTGCTGGGGCAGGTGATTTGTGGAGGTGTGAGTTGACAGTTATGCTTGAGCATAAACATGCGAGATTGATTAGATGCTTGACTGTGTAATAGACCAGGATTGATGCAAGGGCTTGGAGGATGTTCTAAGAGGGTCAATGCAATTAGTTTTGGGTGTCTGAGGAAAATTGAGGAAGAAGTATCAATTAACAAGTGAGCCTGGTGAATCAATGTATTTCACTTTGAAGTCTCCACCAAATCAGGCTGGGTTCTCTTAGTGTGTGCAAGGAGGATACAAGAGAGGTGTGAATAAATAAGTCAAGTAAAAAAAGCAAGCAATCAAGAGTGTCATGAAAGATTGATTGTTGGAAAAAAGTGTGAAAGTAGAACAAGGTGGCTGAAAGACTTAGAGTAGATTTTATTTCAATTCTGGGTCCATCTTGACATATTGTTTATTTGGTTTTCAATCAGAATGATCCTAGCATCAAAAGATAACTGGAATGTTGTTACACATCATAATTAAGATATGTCGGTATGAAATAAAAATGATGGGAGAGAAAGTGATGCTTTCAGTTCAATGGGAGGTGGGAGGAAGACTCAATGGCAAGGGAAGGAACTCAGGGAAAAAGTTCCTGAACTCCTGAACAACAAAACTTCTCACGGGAATCTGCACTATTGGCAGTGATTTTTAGATTCAATTTCAAGCTGGTAGAGGATGAGCTTGGCACAAGGATGTGATTACAAATTTTAATGAAAAGTTCAATTGTGTACCAAGGACCAGTAAAATCTAAATCAAATGAAGATCATGTGATTGGGGGACTTTTTCTAGTACAATGCAGGTAAATAAAAACCAACTGAATTCAAATTTCCATGGGATGATGTGATTGGTGTGGAAATCAAGATTTCTCCAGTTAGGAAAGAGACATTTTCTCAGCAGTCAAAAAACACCTAATTGTAATCATCTAGAGAAATAATGACATCCAGGACAAAACAAATCTTGATCCCCACTCCATTTCCAGCTTAAAAGGTCACAGCATATCTTACATTTAATCAATATGATGTTTTGATGAGAATTTGATTCTCACAATTTGATATCATTGTGTTATACAATTTCAACATTATTTTCTGTTTGGAGAACAAAATGTTGAGCTATAGTTACAATTGAGGACTAATATTGAAATTGGTTTAAGAAGGGATGTTTGGGTTGGGCTTGGTCTACATATGAGAAGGTAATTGGGTGTAAATCTTCAAGCTTCATTATATGTATCAATCCTTTACAACATTTTATAAATACCAGAAGCATCAGTAAGAGATACCATTATCAAGTTTCATTATCAGATTTTTCATGTATTTGCCAATCAATTTTTGTCTGCATATATTGATATGTGGAAAATCTTGTTCAAATATCATATTGATCCATACTTGAATTTTACTATGATGATCTGGCTCTGTAGCACTGTAAAAAAGTTGACTGGAATAAGTTACACTTGACTTCAACAATGAATTTTATCACAAACATATGCATGTCATCAGTGGAATATAAGCTTGGATTTTAGTTTAGTTGGGCACTATATGACCATTCTTGATGGTATAAATCAACATCATTTCAGGTTCATATGGAACTGACACATAGGATCATTGGGCCGGGGTTCCAGTATAAACACATGGAGTGGCACTGGCATGCCAGTGCCATAAATTCTCTCCTGGTGATTGCTTGCCAAAACATGGCCTTCTGGATCCCATCCTTCTCTCTTGTCAGGAGAAATCTTCTTTATATCAATTGAAATTAGATAGCAAATTATTAAAGCTTGAGTATAAGAGACTTGAGCTAAATGTGATTGATTACAACAAAAGGCCAGAATGGTCTGAGAGAAGAAAAGTCAGAAACATGAAAATAAGCAAAGAAAAATAGAGAGAGAGAAGAAAAGAAGAACCAACATTGGGACAGCAGGAGTTTGGCAAAGAGACAAGAGAGACAAGACAAGAGACAATACAGAAGACGGAAGACTACAAGCCAAGGGTCAGTAAGAGCAACACAAGGAAGAGAGGAGAATGGAGTCTCACCAGGCAGACAGAACAGATTGAGGTAGAGCAATAGAGAAGAAAGAAAGAAGGAGGAAAGAAAGAGAAATAAAGAGAAAGAAAGAACTGAGAAGCGGAAGAAGGGAAGACAAGGGAAGGTGATGAGGAGAGCAGGTGATTAGACTGGTGAAGAAAGAGAGGCAAGGGATTGATTATTGAGAGAAGGAAAGGTGAGAGAAGGGAGTGAGTAGATTGAGGGAAGAAAGAGTGAAGAGAAGGAAATCAATTCAATGAGACTGCCCGGCTCTTGAGTGAGCGTCAGTGAACAAGAGGCTGAACAGATCAAGTGTGACAGCCACATGACATGGTGTTAACACAAGCTGGACAGGCGAGTGACAATTCTGACAGAGTAATGTGTATTGTACTGGCAGCTACCAAACAAGATAATTGGAAGTTATGGCCTCTCAATCAGGTGAAAGACTCAATTTTTCTGGCCAAGACGGTGAGAAGGGAAATATTATAAAAAAGTTGATGGGCATGTGCGCGTAGGTCTCCTCCATCAGGGCCCCTACGCGGGGTTGCAAAAAGTTGAGTAAGCAGAATACAGGCATGGAGCACCTCCCTGACTCACACCAAAAAAGTGCTTTTGCAAGTAAGCCTCTCTGTGAGACAGAGACACTGTGGGGCTCTCACTCAGAGGCTTTGTTAAGCTTGGAAGCGGGCGTGAACAAAATGTAGGCACAAAGACAAATTATACAGCCTTTCAAACAATTGAATTCCCTATGTATTGATGTTATTTGAACGGAACTGAACATTTATTGATGTTATTTGAACAGACCTGAACAAGGCACAAAATGAGCTGTAACTGTGTGATGAGCCAAGCAGTTCAGCGTGGGTGTCAGATCAGACATCTTTCACCAAGGGCACTCACTGGTGTACATATCTAAAGTATTTTGTATCTGGTACAGGTGATGACAGCATGCAAGTTGAGCTAACAGAGAGTGAAGAAAACGTCTATGAAGAGAAGGCAAACTTCCTCCTCACTTCTTGTCGGCATTTCCTGGAAACGTTGCTGGTAACATTGTGTTTACTCATTCAACTGGCAGCAACCTTACAGATCAGAACCCTACCAAACATATGGCCAAGAAGCCTCAATTCATCCTTTGGTGAGCATCCTAGTCCAATAATAGAATCCAACCTTGCAAACATGTTACATTTCAATGCAAGAAACGATGACAACCTGTGGAGAAACAAGCAGATGCACTCGCAGCAAAGGCTGCTCACCATCAGAAGCAACCAACACTATGATGGTATGGCTTTTAATCATAATTTTGCAAACTGCAGTCCGTGGGGCTGACTATAGTGCAACAGTTATTCACAGCTGAAGCTGGTTCAGGCCATTGTTCCAATAGGCAATGTAAGATAATGCCGGAAACTGGTGTACCATCCAACTCAGCAACAGAAAACACAATCTACTCAGGCCCTGTGCACCTCTCACAGTTATCCGACTTGCATGGTGAGAAAAGCAGGAAAGAAAGTATTGTATGAATGAGTAGAGTAAGAAACAGTATTGAATATGACAACACTTTTGCATCATGGCTGTACATGATTTCTGTTGTTTTCACAGCAAAACCTATCAGCAGGGAAACCTTTTACCAGCAAAACCACCATCTCACACTTCACTTTCACCCCTGCCATCATCTTCTGAAACAGTGTTAGACCAATTCATATACTTTGTTCCATCTTACAACTTGGCCTCAAGTTCAAGCAGCTCTCCAC
Source organism: Puccinia coronata f. sp. avenae (assembly GCA_002873125.1). Classification (NCBI taxonomy): domain Eukaryota; kingdom Fungi; phylum Basidiomycota; class Pucciniomycetes; order Pucciniales; family Pucciniaceae; genus Puccinia; species Puccinia coronata. The sequence goes on along the minus strand of PGCI01000263.1, from coordinate 24,630 downwards.
GTCATTTTGGACTAGGTGTGTCTACCTTCCAGCTAGATCTAACATATTATAGGTCTTTGAATGATGCAATTTTGGAACTAGAAGGAGTTCATGCAATTGATTCTATTGGGAATAAAGGCAACTTGAAAAAGGAGCATTTTCATTTTTGATCTTAATCAATTCAGAAGGCAAACACTGATTCTGAATTCTGGATGCTTTTGATTTATTTTCTAGAAGTGAAATTTGTCAATTCCCAGCAAGAGAAAACAGAACAAGAATCAGAAAACAGTTTTCACCCATTGCCATCATTTAACTTGGATTCAACTAGCTCCCCAAATCCTTCTGGTCTATTGATGAATGATTTGAAGACATTTAATTCAAAATCTACTATTTTATATCAAGAAGAGTATGAACATTCCTGTGAGCCAGCAAAATCTCTTGAAAATGATCAAATTGGGATTGAAGGCAAGTCAGAAATTTAAATCATAATTTTTTTTCTTGAATCTCTTCAGAAATAAGTTTGAATCTAATTTCTGGGACCTTTTGATTCACATTTAGGAGGGAAATTTCAATATTACAATCATGCAATACCAGGGGTGAGCTCAGAAAATGTCATTCAACCAATCAACTATTTTGACTCAGGTGAATAAAGCTCTCACAATCATAAGAACATGAATTTTTTTTGCTGTGTTATTGGCTGAAATATTTATGATTTCCTGGGTTTTGATGTGGAAATTGAAACATTTCTCAGATGAATTTTTACAAGTTGACCATCATTGGGAGGACTTTAAATTAGATGAAGAGTTTCAACGTGAAATATCCTTGAATCAAGAAGTAAACCTGCAAGAAAACAAAAGTACATCCAATGAAAGACAATTGAGAAATTTCACATACAAGAAAGAGATATCAAACTTCATAAATCTAACTTTTGTTGATGATGAAAAGCTAAACACTTCTATAGAAAGAATCAAGAACAAACTCACTGTCAATGAAGATTCATTAACATTGCCAAGACTTTCTGATTTCAAGAGAAATAAAATAGTCTTGTTGAACTGGATGAGATTCATTCATCAAGTTGTTTTTGAATCAGTGAATTCAATGGAATCATACTCTGGAAAGAAATTATTAGATTGGATCATCAATGAATTCAATCTTAAAAAAGGAATATCACCCAAAATAATATCAATTCAGCCTGTGTTGAACACAAATGGTAAATCTGTTCAAACAATTCTCCAAAAACTTGAATTGACAAAAATACAATTTCAGAAAGAAGCTTTAGATATTGAATTGTCAATCATGAACTTTTGGTTTGAATATCACCAATTCAAAATTTGGGTAAAAATTGCCAATTTGAATCATAGATTGAACCCAGAAATCAACATGATGAATCTGGTTTTAACCATGGCAGTTTCTGAGAAGATTATGGTTAATCAACAATCTCATGGAATATTTCATCAGCTGTGTCAATTAGATAACTTAAAAATCCCATCAATTGAAATTTTTCCAGCCTCAATGAAGCCTAAGAAGTTTTCCTGAAGGTACAAATCAGTTCTTCTTGCAAGGTTAGATGTGATCAAAGCTGTTGAAGAAAAAATGTGTTTGGTGAACGGAAGATCAACAAAAACTGATATTTCAAAGAAACACTTTAAAAGAGAGGGTTTTCCTATGGCAATTTATGAACATGAAAGTGGTGATAAGTTCAGATTGAGAATGATCATCAAATCAGTCAATAACCATTATGCAGAGCGTGTGAATTGTAAAATGAATTTTCTAGTTTGGTATTTGAATATGAGCCATCAACAACTCATTTCTTTAATGAAATCTAAGAAAATGAAGTTAGTTCCAAATGCAATGGAGGGATTTAGCAACTGGTTTCATGAAGTTCTGTTTTCAGAAAAGCAAGATGATCACTTCCCAATATCTGGAGATATAGATTTTCAAGAATATCAATCAAAGAGATGCTCAACCTTTGGAAAAGTACAAACATACCTGATAAATGAATATTTGAGCCAGCCTGATTCTTGTGAAAAAGTGATTCAGATCTCACTTGCTTTGATTTGCTATTGGTATCAAACATTTCATTCCAATTTTTTCTTTGAAAGAGAGCAAGAGTACTGGAAAGATATGATTGAATCTCTAGCAATGATGACAAATAAACAAGGTGAATACAGCTTGAGATTGTTTGATTATCACAGCAATTGGAAGGGTCAACCTGCATTTTAAAACAAAACTCAGTTTCATCACTATATCTCTTCTCTCTTACCTGTTGATCATTATTCCTCTTTTGGGTTCTGAAATCTACTTGTAAAATAAATTGTGCTCTTCTTAAAAATTCTTTATCTTGGTTTTATTCCTTTCACAACAAATATCAATCTCTTTTCTTCTTGATAAAACTGTCTGTTAGATCAGGTAAATGTCACAGATCATTCTCTAGAGGCCTGTGGGGGGAGGAGATCCTAGAAAACCTAACTTAAAACAAGTCCCTCCAACAGGAGGGCCTGGGCGGGCGCTGTAAAGCTCAAAAGTGTCAGTGAAGACCTTTTGATGAGTGCGGAACGGGATGATGTGAGGATGACTCTGCCATTCCTATACTAGACACTAGAACAAGACCCCCCAATCTATGATTGGCAGGCTTTAATTCAAGTGATAGTAAGTGTATCCAAGATACTCCAGTTGGTATAGCAAGTGTAGGTGATTAAGGATGTGTTGAGTGTTGAGTGTTGATGATGATAGTGGTGACTGATGAAGGTGTAAAGTTATGATTGATGAGGGTTTGTTCAGCTAATGAGTTCTGGGAGCTAATGCTTCAGTTAAGTCAAGATGAGTTATTTAATGAGTAATGATGATGTTTGTTATTGCTGATGTTGATTGACTAAAACCTCAATATTGGGTGACTTATAATGAGGAGTGACCAGTGTATTAGACTATAGGGGATAGTGAAAATTATCTGTGGATGGTGTGTAATGTGATTTGATCCCAGAATCTGATGAGGAAGGGGAAAACAGCTAGAGGAGAGCCCCTTTTATATCAAAATCCTGACAAATGGGGGGGTGGTCAACTTGTGGTTGGAACAATGGTCATGTAACATGATGGAACAACAAATGATGACTAATACAGGCTGAGTTGTGGTTGATGGAAACAAATGGAACAATGGAACAAGTGAAATTGGGTTGACTTGTGGTTCTGAAACCAATGGAACTTTCCATGGTGAATGGGGCCTAAGTTGGGTGGAAAATCCTAGAAAAGGGTTACCTGTGCCTAGTGGCTGAGTTGTGGGTGGGGTTTTTGTGTGATTTCCTTGTGAAAGTGCCGGGTAACTGTGTGTAACTGGAATAAACCTGGTTCTTGGAACTAATATTGGCCATAACTATTGATCCAGGCATGTAACAAAGATTCCGTGAGTTGTTCCCTAGGATCAGTTTGCCTGAAGAATGTTTTTCTGGAAAAATCTATGGGATTTTGAGGGTTTTGTGATTTAGTAGCTGTAGCAGGGATTAGGGATTAGGTGACTGAATATGTTGATTTGTCTGTAACTTCTGATCCGGATGAGCCTTGAATATTCCATGTGTTGTGTTCTAGAGTGAATTTTGCCGTAGATTCTGATTCTTCAGTAATACCTGAGGATATCTGAGTGGATATAAGAGAAAAAATGAGAAAGAGAAAGGAAATATAGAAGAAATAAGAGAAAAATGAGAGAAAAATGATGAGAAAAAAACTTGAAAATTTGTGTCATGTTTGGAACACCACAGCACAAAGTGGCAGCCTCCAAAGGAGTCAAGGACCCACTTCCAGCCAACACTTTCTGCTGCCTTTTGGACCAAAAGACTTGTCTTGATGTTCTTCTCCAACTTACCGGCCTGCTGTCAGAACTGCCTTGATCATCAATGCCAGTTTCACCAAAAATTTCATCTTTGTGACTGCCAAGCCTGTACAACATCCATCAATATGTGCTTTGGATAGCATATTCAAACACTTTCCCAATTGTACAAGCTGTATAATGCAGGAAATATTGCTTGTACAGACAATCCCTATTGAAAATGCATCAAGCTAGCAGCCCATACTGTGCAATGTGAAAAACCAATTGAGGATGGCTTGCTTGCTACAATGCCTTGGTGAATCTAACTCAGGAAGTCAATGAAAGACTGGACAACACCTTTGTGATGCCTGGATACCAGGCTATCACATCTCCTCTTGGCTTGCCTGCCAAGGGTATAGTTCTCTTGTTATTGTTTGTCAAATCAAATTTGAAGCTTGAAAGCCACAAAATATGGAAACCCTCATGCCATAATCTTGAGATAACCTGTAAGCCTCTCCTACAGAGAGCCCTCCAGGCGGGTCCCACAGACCTCCGTTTGAGAGGCTTTATTAAGCTAGCTAGAAACCTCCCCATCTTGCAATCAACCTAGCAGAACAAGAACCTTTCTCTCCTAGGCAGACCATAACAAAGTTGGTGCTGTGCCAAGGGGGACTGGGGTGTGTGCCCAGACACACTTGATTTGCCATACATGCAATGATAGGTCTGCCTCAATGAACCATTTAATAAACAGCCAACAGAAAAACCACTATCAATTAGCATTAATACTCTGCAATCAAATGCCAAGAGCAACTGAAGTGTCAAAGTTAGAATGGCATCATATTGCCAATGAGGAAAGCTGAGAGTGACAGAGTAAGTCCTCCATTCCATCTCCCATCTCTCAGAGGAAACAAATCTCATCATTCAAAGCAATGTAACATTTATTCCACCCCCCATGGTGCACAAAGCCAAATCAATCAGCACATCAGCAACAAGAAACAAAACAAAAAGCAAAAGAGAAAAGAGAGGAAGAGAATGTGACCAATCATATATGAGACTTGAATTGTATGTATATTTATTTATATTTGGGTTTATGATTGTGTGTGATGTGTTTTCACCAAAAAAAAAATCAAGAGGAGATAAGAAAGTACTGAGAGTTTATCTGTACAGAAGGGGTGGTTGGATGGTGGTAAAATGATGTGTGTGGAAGAGAAGAGCGCAGGCCGTTATATGGATGACACCCGGAGGGGAAACACCGGCACAAAACAACGAGGGAAACCAATTACAAAAAAAAACGCGACTCGAAATAGATCTGTTTTTTTTCTTTTCCTAGTAATATCGAAAAAAATAAAGATAAGAGAGAGAGAGAGAGAGAGAGGAAGAGATTTAAAAGAAAAGGGAGAAGCTCCTTTGTCCATGATCAATCTTGTTCACTCTAGAACCATGTAAGCATATGTGCTATATTCCTCGGGAGACTGATAGGAATCATTCGCAAAAGATCAGTCAGCGAATTGCAGAAAAAAAGAGTGGGGTCATGACCGAGAGCTGGGCCACAAACCATATGCTGGTGCATTTCCTCAGTCACACTGCTGAAAGGTATCAGTTTACCACCAACCATGACCGTCCTGACATCTGCGGCAGCATGGCTCTCCAGAGGCGGAGGCAGACTTGGCTTAGACTTCTTGCTAGCATGCTCGTCGTAAGAGTTAGAATAACTCGCTCCGTCATAATATGAATGGTCTGTTCGAGGGCGCTTGTGACCAGGAGTAAGCGGGGAATCCCGAGAGCGAGGAGGTGAAGGAGGAGAACGACTACTGCTGCCGGCGGGGGAGCGCTTGTAGTCATTGGAGACCGTCGATGAGCAGGTCGTCGAACCGTTTTGATGCTGCAGCTTGGCAAAATAAGCATCATAATCAATGTCGTCGATTTGGTTCTCTGTTGACTGAGATGGGACGACGGCAGAGGGGTCGTGGAACGAGACTCCGTGGAATTGATTGTGATTCGACATCGTCGGCCCGTCCTTCATGCCTGCCCGTGTCAGCTCCCCGCTCACTGTACTCTGTGCGATCCACACCGGCAGTGCATTGGCTTGCCGTTTGGCCTCGGCTTCCTGTTCTTTCAGTCGCTTCTTAGCCTCAAGGTCGCTTTCGTCCGCCAGTTGAACTGTCACAGCAGCTTCCTTGGCGCCACCAGTGGCCACAGCGAGACCATCAGATTTATCGACCTTGTTTTCCAATGGGACGTTCACAGCCACCCACTTGGCGATATCAAAACTGCCGCACACAAGTGATGATTAGCTTGGTGTGTGGAAAAAGAATGATGGTCAAGGGATGAGGAAAGCTGTTGATCAAGATGACTCACGGTGGTATAACTATCTGATCGGCTTTTTGAAGGTTCTTTTTAATGATCATCGTCTGTGAGTTGAGACGCTGCATCATGTCTTTATTCTTCTGTACCTCAATGTCGTTTTCGTTGTCATCTAACGGGGTTCCACAGATCTCGCACAAGAAGCTGGTAGTCGTCATGGACAGACCCGAGATGTCGAGGGTCGAGTAAGTTTTTTTGCAACGCGGGCAAACATACCCTTGACCGTCAATGACCTAGAAGAAGACCAAAGGTGTTCACATGTGCATATTGAGCGAAAAAATGAATGGAGACACAGGTAGATGTGAAAAAACATACGTTTCGCTGTTTGTCGTCGAGAGCTTTGTTCATCTTCCACATTCGCCATTTGATGACATCGACGCAGTGCTTGTAATCGATGTAGTAGTACGTTCTCTGAGTGGCTTTGATGCCATTGGGCTTCATCTCAGCACGCATGTAGCTGAAAAATGATGTTGTTAGTGTCACTGGGGTGTAGGATGTGGTGAGTGTGAGACTTACGTTGAGACCAGTTGATCCCGAACGAGTTGATGGACAGCTTTTGTCAAGTCTTTGATTCCGATCCCGAGCCGAGTGGCAAGATCCTCATCTTTGATACTGTATGACGCCATATTTGCAGACATACATGTGAAAACCTTCAGTTTTCCATCATCAAAAGATTCTTTTGTGGTTTGTATATGGAAAAAGAGGGTCTTTTTTTTTCTGTCTCTTGATGATCATCGAAGGTGTGAAGAGGAGAAGGAGGAATGATGCTGAAGGAGGGAAGAATAGTGATGTAGACTGAGAGCGAGTGGAGGAAATGGATGGGGATGGAAAGGAGAAGTTGAGTGGAATCGGAAGGGGGCGAGATGGGTGTGAGGGAGGGGAGGCTGTGGTTGTGTAGTGGGAGATTCGACAGGGATGGCTGCAGGGTAGAAGAGATGACAGAGAACTACGTTGAAACTCACGCCTCTTTCCGAATCAGTTGATCACATAGTAAGATGTGACGGGCTTCATAGAACGCCCGGGCAACGTATTGTAACAAGAGACGGATGTCGGCGAGAGGGTCAACGAGGTCTTCGGGGGAGGTTGGGGAGGTGCTGTTTCCAGAGAAGAAGCCCGGCGGGAGCGAGGGGGAGGAGGCGGCTGATGAGAGCATGGCTGTTCTGGTGATGGGAGTCGGAGTGGTCGGTTCGTTGTCAGATGGGAGGGGAATCTTTCTTGAGCGTCGGGTGGGTTGTTTTCAGTTTGGAGGACAAGAACGTATGGACAAGTATAAGTAGAAGCTCTTGGTGCGATTCCCAGTCAGCAAAGGATGAGTGAAGAGAGCAGGGCAAAGAAAGCAATATTGCAGTCCTAGTCTGGAGAGAGTCTGAATAGTGACTCTTAACTGGGCTGGTTCTGAAAAGAGTGGAGACCCCAATTTAGTACTCTAGAATACAGGCACAAACTCACAAACCCATAATCCAGCACTGCAAGTCCATACACCCTGCACACACCGAGTCCATACACAGCCATTGTAACAACCACCCCCGCTACAAGCATCAGCCCATACCACATACATACATCCATGTATATGTATGCTGCACCCCGGGTGTATTTACATAAAAAGCACTTGCAAACCGCTTATGTAACGCACACGAAGAGAGCAATCTACATAAATATTTATTTAAATACGATGACCTCATTCATTCGCTCCTACAACCAGGCCTTACTCCACCGACCCTTACGAACGCAGATCGTCACATCATGTCAGTCACTATAAGGATTATCTCCTCTTCCAAGCCATGGACTGATAAGCGTAACACACTCTGTCTGTTGGCAGTGATCCTATTCGGTGGCGGCGATATCATTGCTCAGCAGGTATGTCTCTCCCATGAACCACTCGAATCCTCCATCACTGCACACCCTTTCTGATGCCATGTTCCTCTACTGGAATGGAAAAGGTCATCGAGAGGAAAGGAAAACAACATGAGGTGTGTGCCACCGCTACCAATCCCTTGGTATTTCTTCTAAGTTTTTTTTTTTGTAAAGAAAAGTCGTCATCCTCCACGCTATAGCAGAACATCTCACTTCACTCAAGCTCACCACCGCTTTACGCTTTGTGATCCTTGAAAGTGGGCTCGCACCGCCCGCTTGGCTGGTTATGGTGGTACGTGAAATCGGCTAGTTGATCTACCAGATCCAAATCTACACCACACGCTCATCATATGCGAACTCCTCCTCTCCCTCTTTAGGTTTTGTGTTTGCACCACTTGGAACGCGATGGTTCAAAACGCTGGATTTTATTCAACTCAAGAGTCGGGGATTAAGTCAGTCCATGAGTATAGAAAGATCAATTCACGTTTCATGACTCCGTCATGCACTCAAAAAAAAAAAAAAAAAAAAAAAAAAAAAAAAATCCACTAACTCCTTCTCTTCTACGTCTCATAGCCACCTTTCTGAAGCTCAGTATAGATCAACTAGTGGCCGCGCCTACCATGCTAGCCTTCTTCTTCACCACAATGAATTATCTGTTCGTCGTCTCTTTTGTCCAGCTTGAGTCGAGTCTCTTCATCTGCGTCTTGAGGTGTATACATATGCCTCAGTCCATCTGAAATCATTCCCTGCTTTCAGCGAGGGGAACGATCTCAAGCAGGCGGAAGAGAGGCTTCGTGAGAAGTGGGGTCCTACCCTGTACAAGAATTGGATCGGTCAGCTATTCATCTCACTCCGCCCCAAATTTCCCACGCAACTACTCGCTAACGTGAACTGCATCTAACGCTTTGTTCTTGATTGTCTAACTGCGACAGTCTTCATTCCCTTGCAAGCGATCAACTTTGGATTAGTACCCAGCCACTTGAGGCTTCTGGTGATCAGTGAGTGAATCTGGGGGACTCTTAGACTCTCAAGCTTGCATGCTGACCGACCATGAATTTTGGTTTACCATGTCCTTTCTAGACGGCGCCTCCCTGTTCTGGAGTAAGTTCATGAGACCCCTTTTTCCTCTTCTACTGGTGTCCATCTTTGCCGTCATTCCATAACCTCACGATCTATGGCATCATGGAAGCCTGCCCCACTGATGACCTTGTCTGTCTCAACTTCTCGCCTTTTCTCCTAGATTCCTACTTGTCTTATGCCAACGCTTCCAAGATACCCATTGTGGGAAAAATCATTGAACAAGCTGACCAGCAGTTCCAGGCCTCTTGATTCTTGTTGGGTCATCTGCAACGCTTTCCCCTCTTCATCCACCCGGTATCCACCACCCTTCCGCTTCCCATAGAGAAACGCAACCCTCTTCACGTTATCTATCATTCCTTGGAAGCCAACTTATATATAGAGTTTGTTTTTTGTCTTGCCAGTGGAGATCTGGTTTGAACCATGACGTAGGATAAAAATACTCTACTGTCTCTCAGCCATGCTCTCTTGCTTGGATTGTCCAACACCTCACCTATCCACTTAGATCCTCACCTCCACCTTCCTTGTCCTGTTTCTGCACATTTCTCACATCATGACAACTTAATTGGCAATAGATCTTATCATGTTACTTTGTTGACTTTCTCCTCAACTGAGTGCTGTAGATGCACTGAAGGGACGTCAAAGGCAAAGGCACTATAGTACTGACACCCATGGAGGAGATCAAAGCTGACATGACCCTGATTGCAAGCCTGTTTGCATACCTACTTTGGCAGGACACATTGCATGCCAATCTTGCAAGTGGGCTTCAAATTGAGACTGGATGCTGATGTGCAAGGACAGTGTCAGACACATCTTCCATTAATTTCTCTTCCATCACTCCTTATGCCTCTTATGGTGTTGCAAGTCAAACCAAGTTCTGCTTGGCACCATGAGCCTGGGTTGTAGGTCTGTCAGCACTGATTAGCTTGGCTCAGTGCCCATAATGGCTTGGTGAATGTATATGCCATGCCACAAAAAACACAATCAACCAAGATGAAGGAAAGCCATTGTATTGGATCAACATGATTTCAATGGTGGAAACTCAAGAATCATCAGAAGCTTTGATTGGCTAGCTGCCAGTACTTATATATTCCAAAGAAGGAAGTTATTTCTTGAGGCTCCAATGACCACAAATGAGCTACTCATAGAAATTTTTTATGTCATGTGGAAGAACATGGAACAGTTGCACAAGGCATATTACTGTATTGACCAACCTGAAGAATCCAATTTGGGACATGGGACAGCCTACCATCATATGGTCAATGTCAAACAATGAAATTTTCTTCAATCCTGTAACATTCTATTTTATAAAAAAGATATTATTAAGAGCATCTCCACCGCGGACCCTAAACGGGGTCCCTATCCCAAGTTTACAGACCCAGGTCAAAAATCCCGGACCCCCCACAGTCCCTATCCGGGTCCCTATCTTATGGCCGAACCTAAAAATCATGGTTGTGCCCCTCCATGTAGGGACGGCTAGGGACCTGATTGTCTGCCCTGGAATCAGGTTTCACAAGTGGAAAACCTTGTGAAACCATCCATTACACCACTTACACCCGCCAGATCATCCCATTAATAGAGACTCCTGGTGTGTGCAGAAGCACTTTTGGGCTGCAGAGCGGCAATCTGGGTCCTCAAAAAAGCACTCAACAGCCCAGGATTTACAGCCCGCGGTGGAGATGCTCTAATATATTGAAAGAATGAAACAACTGGTATATATACATATATACTCAATAATTTGGACAGGTTCAAACAAAAGCTCCCCCCCCCCCCTTTGTCTTGGTGGATCTTAATGAAGATTGAATTAAACTCTATTGCTATGAATGATAATGTATAGTCCCTGGAAACAAGGGTAACACATCAGTTAGTAAGTGTCAAAATATCCCCTTGATTTTTTAGGGGTATTTTCTATTCAAACTTGACTGACTGGGAAATCTCCCATTTTGATAGTGCCATGAACTGGGGGGTATGATTTATTGGCTGAAGTAATTTTTTGAATTGAAATTTCTGATTCCAGTAGTTCTTTCAATCAATTTTTGAAATTCCCTGATCCAATGAACACTAACTGCAAGTTGACTGATGATTCAAAACAGAAAGGTGTAGCAAAAGAAACAAGTGAAGGGTGGCATCATGGCAATAGATTCAAGACTCAAGGTTAAAAAACTGAGGGGGGTATATGAAGGTCATTCCTGGGCATTATGAATTTTGTTATTTTTTTTAGCCAAAGAGGCAAATTAATCTCCTAGGGTAACAGATGCTGTGGTGCTCAAAGGGATCAAAATACTTGTCACCTTTGGGGGAAGAAGGTTCCTTTTTGTTCAAAGATTTCTTTATAGGAGCACAGAGAACAGATTGAGAGTTTTGATTACAAAACAGGTTAAGCCTGAGGAGGTGGAAAGTGGGATGATTAGAAACTAGAGGATAAGTGTCTATGGAGCTGATGAAGAGAAATGATGAGAAAAACATCTTCTTATGTGTTGGTAATACAACAAGAAATAAATGAATTAGATGTTTTTGTACTAACATTCTCAGAACAAGGGAATTCACTGAGTCAATAGCCAAGATGCAGCCAAGATATGAAACTTGAAACTTTGGTCAATGGCTTTTTGCTGGCACAAATTCTTGATCTGAAAACTTGACACCTCATATATATGTGGATTTAGTGTAACACTTTGACATTTCCAAGGAATTGGTACACACACTGCAAGAGAATCTCACTCACTGCTGCTAGTTGACATGTCAGAAAATTGAGTTCTATGAAAGCTTTTGTTTTGATGCACAGTGACTGTGCATCATGGGCATCCAAGGTTTCTTCAAGTAAGATGTGAGTAATCCTGAGTAGCCACGCATCAACTTCCAACACTTGAGCCAGATTTTCTTACCATAAGGGTTGTATGCCTCTGATCATTATACATTCATCTCTCAAATGTTGGCCAGATCATTGTTGAGAAGGGCCTCCTTATTGACATGGGGATTCTCTGCAGTTTTGGAACCTCTTGCAGTCTTCTGTGGGTTTAGGCACAATTGCACATTACACCAGGTTTTCACCTTTGGAGGCCCTGCAGGACCCACCTGCCCTCCAAAACCAGGAAGGACTTCATTAAGCTAGTGGTTTCCTATTGTTAGCATTCCCATGGATGAGAGAAATACGTACAAACATGGGATACAGAAATTTATTTTTTGTGGGCAGATTATTTCATGGGAAAACCCAAGATTGAAAAGGACTGAAACTGGTCAGAGTCTTCAGTGCCTGGATTCACAAGACCTTTTTTTTGAGTGAGATGTAGCATATGAAAAAAAGTAATGATGTCTCCAAAACCTGGCGTTTTTAATGGTAACTGAGGCAAGGCGGTGGGATGTACCCTGTGGGGCAAGGTGAGACCAAATGACCCAAGTCTGTCAGGACACCACAGAATGTTGACATCAGACGCAAGTCCCTCCTATGGAGGCACCTACATACCGCGCCGCAAGCCGGAGAGACTTGTCTCGAGTTCGCTGGTGTAACCCACTAGGCACAGAGCTTCTCCAAAATTATCACGTGATGCGTTGAGCGATATGTAGCCCACAAGAATTGTGCAGGGAGGAACATTTCCATCAATTTTCTCCTCTCCTGCCACAAGAAGGAAGAGTTTTGATGTGGCTGCCTGCTTGTGGTCATCGGGACCTTGAAGCAACTCCTGGGAGAGAAGCCTGCTCAAGTGGACTTGGGGGAGGGGGGGAGGGCATAGGTGGTCAAGATCCAATATTTAACTCCGAGATCTCAATAGAGGAGAACATGATGTATGTCGTGAGGCACACGACACAATGATGATTGTATTTCAATTCTAGTATGTTCACCAGCTACCGGCGGCTGGGGCATCGCCGGTGGGAGCACCGCGACCAATTCCGGCGAAACGGGGTCGGAATCCACCATCTGCTCCGGACTCCTTCTTGCGGTAGCCTTCTCGGTCACCTCCTCCATCACCTCGCGGGGCACGGTAAGCACCGGTGGACTGTTGAGGTCGTCCAGCGGGTGTGGCTCGTTGGACCTTCTTGAAGGTGGCTGGGACGATTTCGGAAGGGAGGTTAAGCCTGTAGAGTGACCAGCAACCGTCTAGATTTGTCAAAATCCACCACGCGCCCGACTCAATGAATAGAGGTTGACCTACCATTCACGCAGGTATTCGATTCCCTCATCAGTGAGTGTGTAGTAATAGAACTGGATTGTATTATTGAGAACACCATGATCAAATCAGTTATACTTTGAAAATGGTATCTGATTCGGTAGATTGAAATTGCACGTTACCTTCCAGGAAAACTGAGTTTTGATGAATCCTCGGGAGTTCAACGATTGGCAAGCTTTGATGACGAAGAGGTTTTTGACATCCAATTCGACATGCTTGGGAGCATCGTAATCCTTCTTGGCTACCATGACGCCATCCTTGAAAAGGTTTTCATAAATTGTGCGGCGGTCTTCCTTGGGGATAATCATTCTACGGCCGAATCGAAGCAGGGTCAATATGTAGCTAGAATGCGGAGATGGGATGGAAACTGACCTGTCGACGACAGTAGGATCGATTCGACCGGGTTGTTGAGAGTCTCGACTGATGTAGGGCGAGCGGCTTCGATGTGGTCACTGGGCCGGAGATGGGATTCGAGATACCTCCAAGAGACTCCGGACGGTATCACCATTTGAAACCTAATGTCCGCGGACCATCTGACGTGGTCGGGGCTGGGTCGAGCGACAGACCAACTCCCCACTTGCGGGATCCTTTGCGGCCACCGACCCGGGGTGCCTGGTTCGGGGATCAGGAAGGGACATGTTTGGTGTGATTGGGGGACATTGCTTGGAAAACCCGAAGAGCCGGCGATCGCTTCGCACCGAAGAACCACGCCGAACTTCCGAAGCCGCTCGCCCTACATCAGTCGAGACTCTCAACAACCCGGTCGAATCGATCCTACTGTCGTCGACAGGTCAGTTTCCATCCCATCTCCGCATTCTAGCTACATATTGACCCTGCTTCGATTCGGCCGTAGAATGATTATCCCCAAGGAAGACCGCCGCACAATTTATGAAAACCTTTTCAAGGATGGCGTCATGGTAGCCAAGAAGGATTACGATGCTCCCAAGCATGTCGAATTGGATGTCAAAAACCTCTTCGTCATCAAAGCTTGCCAATCGTTGAACTCCCGAGGATTCATCAAAACTCAGTTTTCCTGGAAGGTAACGTGCAATTTCAATCTACCGAATCAGATGCCATTTTCAAAGTATAACTGATTTGATCATGGTGTTCTCAATAATACAATCCAGTTCTATTACTACACCCTCACTGATGAGGGAATCGAATACCTGCGTGAATGGTAGGTCAACCTCTATTCATTGAGTCGGGCGCGTGGTGGATTTTGACAAATCTAGACGGTTGCTGGTCACTCTACAGGCTTAACCTCCCTTCCGAAATCGTCCCAGCCACCTTCAAGAAGGTCCAACGAGCCACACCCGCTGGACGACCTCAACAGTCCACCGGTGCTTACCGTGCCCCGCGAGGTGATGGAGGAGGTGACCGAGAAGGCTACCGCAAGAAGGAGTCCGGAGCAGATGGTGGATTCCGACCCCGTTTCGCCGGAATTGGTCGCGGTGCTCCCACCGGCGATGCCCCAGCCGCCGGTAGCTGGTAATCATATTAAACTTGCAATCAACTCATCATTGTATGGTCGTCTGAACCATGACATATCTACTTGATGTCCCCATTGATTGCGATCTCTAAGTTAAAAAACTTCCCCCTGACGTTGCATCAAGTCCACTTGAGCTGGCTTCTCTACACCACAGGAGCGATCGACTCGCTGTGGGACGCTTTCTAAACGGACAAGTATAAATACTGTCCTGGAAACCAGGAGAGTGTCCGGGTGGCGTTGAGGGTTCCATAATGTTATATGGACCCTCTCAACGTTATTTTGTGCCCCAACGTCCTAGGGAACCCGGATGATTCCAGACTTTCCTGTCCTTGGGACAGGCAGGTCCCCTGGGTTCTCAACAACACAGAAGTCGTTGAGGGGACAGGGGAGTCATGAGCAAGCGTTGTCAGGACACCACTTTCCGCTCACCGCGTTACAAAGCGTTGAGTGGACTAGGGCTGGGCCCCGGGTGATACCCGACAGCCTCAAGGCCTCCCGCGCTGATCCCCTGCAGGTATACCCGGGATCGGGTACTTGAAATGGGCCTCCCGACCTGTACCCGTCGGATATTGGGTATATCCGCCGGGGACCGGCAGTTCAGCACCAGCAAGGGTCTTGGCTCCTTTTTTTTTTTTTTTTTAGGATTGATTGGCCAAGGCTCCGAATCCTCCATGCAAGATGGCCAAAGAGCGCCCTCTACCAGCAAGCAATCCCCCTACCAAGCCTCAGCCCGCTGATATTGAAGCTACTCAACAAAACCCACCGCAAGCTCAAGCCTCGCAGTCTGGCAGCAATGGCACAATGCTACCTCGCCATTCCTGCCACCAGTGCACCCTCCGAGCAAGTTTTCTCCAAGTGCAAAGCAATTGTCGGCCCCCAGCGGGCCAGTCTCAGTTCAGAGTCAATTGAACACCCCCTCTGCCTCAAGGAGTGGTACCGCACCATTGGTACTGTTGACCCTGCCCCATACAAGGAAGGCAGCCACTCCAATGACGCCTAACGGGTCATAATTCTCTCTTCCCTTTTTTTTTTGTGATTCAACTTTGTTGTTTTTTTTTTCCTTTGTTTTTTTTTCCTTCTCACTTTCCCCCCTTCCCACATGCAATAACATGTTGGTCTCCGTCGGGTATGGCGTCTCTTCCCGACGCTGCTACCCGACATACCCAACCGGATATTTTTCGCCAAAAAATTCCCCACGCTCCGACCGACCGGGTCGGATACTCGGGTATACCCAAGTAACCCGCGGTTGGGGCCCAGCCCTAGAGTGGACAGTGGTGGCCTGAAAGTGAACAGAACATTGACCTTCAGCCCTTGCGTCCCCTGAACAGTGCTTGGAAATCGTCCAGGGGACAATTGTCACTCTTGCATCCAGTTCCACAAACAATGTGGGTTGTGGGACGTTGGCTGTAAGTTGTGCCAACGTCCTGGGTTACAATTTATGCACTTGGACATCAAGTGTATTAAAGTCATATTGGCCTGAACGCTCCAGAAAAACTCAAGACAGAAAAAAGTTTAAAATAATATATATATGTACAAACAACTTGTACAAATAAAAAATGGGTGTTGATAAAAAAACCCGGGTAATCCGCGCTGACACCCGGTTTTCTCCGCAGCGCGCGCTGCGCCAAAAACCCGGTTTTCCACGCGCACACCTGGGTATTTAATTTTGATTATTTTTCATTAATTGTTTCATATGTTAAAAAACATGTAGAATTTTATGGTGAAGTCAAAATTCTCAAAAAAAATCCTTTATATTGTTTTTTTTCTTTTTACAAGTGGTTTCTACTCAAATGATGTGACTTCCGTTGGACATGTCCAAATGGTCTAAAAAGTGGATCAGAATTTAAATAATGGATATATATCTTTACTTTATTATTTATTTCCATAGCCCATGAGTGATTTGCATGTAGCAGTGATTTGAAGATTTGGCCAAAATCTGCTTCTACTCAAATGTTGTAACTTCTGTTTGGCATGTCCAAATGGGCTAAAAAGTGGGTCAAAAATTAATTAATGGATGTAGTTCTTTACTGTATAAGAATTTTCCATATTCCATGAACGGCTTACGCACAGCAGCTGTTTAAATATTTGTCCAATTTTCCCTGGTTTGCCCAGATCAGAAACATGTCAAGGGGGCGTTTTTATGGAAAGTGAATATTTTCATGGTTTTCCCCACCCCTAAAATTGTAGCAAAAAGATTTGAAACCTTGAAGAATCTTTGAATATGAGGGGTGATTTGAAACCTTGAAGAATCTTTGAATATGAGGGGTGATTTGAAACCTTGAAGAATCTTTGAATATGAGGGGTGATTTGAAACCTTGAAGAATCTTTGAATATGAGGGTTAAAAAAATAGTTGGAAAAAACCGGGTTTCCCCCCCAAAAACTGGGAAGGAATTTTTCCATCAAAAGTGGTGGTGACTATTAGATTCTCCACCCTTGAAAATATGGTAAAAAACCTTAAAATAGGGGGTATCAAATATGACCAAACCAGTCAATAAAATCCGTCAATTAGAAATGGCCAAATCCACAATTTCTAATTGACTGGTTTCCAAAACGGGGTAGCTAAAAACCCAACGGGTTTTGAAAACAAATAACCCAGGTTTATCAACCAAATCCATCATTTCTAAATAAGTCAATTTTATCACACCTCACAAAGTCTAAACAATCACTCATCCTGAAACAAATCACTCCTCCTGAAACAATCACTACTCGTCAAACATTCACTCCATCAAAAAAAAACATCACTCATCCAATCATGCGCCAACCACCGTCTCAACACCAGCAACTACATCAAGCGGCCAACTCTGCAGCAATGATAATGCTTTTTGACTCAGAGAACGTTGATTCAGAACTTGAAGAATTTTATTCCTATTGCCGGTCCAAACTTCAGAAACGGTACCTCAATGCTAGGGGAACCACAACACGATTCCATCCCCGTTATGACTTGTCAATCATGCAAGGACTTTCTGAATCATGCTTCCTCCAACTTTTTCGAATGGCATGGCCATGTTTTCTCAACCTCCTCCAACTGATTGAATCCCATCCCATCTTCTACAACTCCTCTCGGAATCAACAACGAGATCCATCAGTTCAGCTTGCAGTTGCCATATGTCGTCTAGGATCTAATGGAAACGGAGCTGCTGTCTTCCGACTCAAAAACCTCTTCCACATTGGATATGGAACAATTAATTTATACACCACTTGGGTCACCAAGGTTATTTATCAAATGCGCTCACGCTTGGCATCATGGCCAACTACCGAAGAACGACTAGAATCATCTCAGGTCATGCAAGAAGAAGGCTTCCCTGGCTGTGTAGGCTTTTTCAATGGAACAACTATTCCGCTCAGTCAAAAGCCTCCTATAGATGGCAATCACTATTTTGATCGCAAGAAGAGGTGCAGTCTGATTTCTTTACCTCCATTTGTATAGACAGGCCACTGATGTTTTCATCTTTTTCTCAAAAGATACTCCATTTCGCTCACTCTAGTTTGTGATGTCAACAAGAAGTTCATATCATACCTTGCAGGCTATCCTGGATCATGCCACAATTGCTATGTGTTCTCAAATATGCAGCTTGCTCAGCAGCCTGGACAATTCTTCGATCATAACCAATTCCTGCTGGCCGACTCTGCTTATCCAAGTAATCAATACACAATACCTGCTTACAAGGGGTCCGACCTACTCATTCTGGAGAATGTTGATTTCAATTACCATCTAGCGCAATCAAGAGTACGGAGTGAACATGCTATTGGAATTCTGAAGGGCCAATTTGCTAGTTTGCGTGAGATGAGATCTCAAATCTGAAACCGTCACGAGATGAAGGCAGCCATAAAATGGATCATCAGCTGTGTTGTTCTACATAACCTACTTGCAGACCTAAAGGACCAGTGGAACGAGCTCTACGAAGAAGAAGAACCTGAACCAGCACCTCCGGTTGGCCAGGAAAATGAAGACAGCAATGATGGATTGCGAGGTGTTTTGCGCCCAATCACCCTGTTAAGTGTCACCATCATTTTTGTTGTCCAGGATGCTAGCCAACAAACCCACCGGCAGCCTCCTGGAACCCCTCAGGCCCCTTGCCACCAATCTCTGCCCCTCCAACTCAATCTGCTACCCAACAAGACTGCCAGGCCCCTCGCCACTTGTCTCTGACACCTCCACCCTCCACGAACCAACAAGCCTGCTGCTCTCTGCCACCACCACCTACCTGCCTGCTAGCAATTTGACAAGCCCGCCCGCTTTCTACCCCCCTTGGCCGCCCCCGCCGCCTCTCTCCCTCCCCACCGGCCCCCAGGACCTCGTTGGCCGCCCCCGCCGCCTTGCTCCCTCCCCACCGGCCCCCTGGCCCTTGCCCTCCCCACCGGCCCCCAGCCGCCCAACCCCCAGCTCCTCGCCCGCCTCCCTCGGCCGCCCCCGCCGCCTAGCTCCCACCCCACCGGCCCCCAGCCGCCCCCGCCGCCTCGCTCCCTCCCCACCGACCCCCAGGGCCTTGCCCGCCCCCGCCGCCTTGCTCCCTCCCCACCGACCCCCAGGGCCTTGCCCGCCCCCGCCGCCTCGCTCCCTCCCCACCAACCCCCAGGTCCTCGCCCGCCCCCGTTGCCTCGCTCCCTCCCCACCGGCCCCCAGCCGCCCCCGCCGCCTCGCTCCCTCCCCACCGACCCCCAGGGCCTCGCCCGCCTCCCTCGGCCACCCCCGCCGCCTCGCTCCCTCCCCACCGGCCCCCAGGGCCTCGCCCGCCCCCCTTGGTTGCCCCCGCCGCCTCGCTCCCTCCCCAGTGGCCCCCAGGTCCTTGCCGACCGCCCTTGGCCGCCCCCGCCACCTCGCTCCCTCCCCAGCAGCTTCCAGGGCTTCCCTGACCCCCCTTGGCCGTGATCTATTGCAGCTCACTCATCACAGGTACGCACCCCTCTAACCCCCCTGCCATTTCAACATGAACTAACACCTGTTTTATAACTTTGCACATCCTCAGTTATGTCTTTAAAGCGCACGCACGTGGATTCCGAGTCCATTCGAGATGGCCGACACATCCGAACACGTTACAATCTGCGGCCCCTGAAGCTCCCAAGCTGCTCCCCTGGAATCCTTGTTGCAGCGTCTAAGGCTGGTCACCAAGGAACTAGTATGATTGGTACTGCACACAAGTGGCACACCTTTCAGAAAATTCCTGACCGGTTGCAGATTAGTGGCAGGGTGGAAGGGGGTGGTGGTCTAAGAGTGGAGGAGGAAGCAGATTTGAACCGTGAGGCGCCCTCATCACCTTTAACCGAATACTCCTACTCAGATGAACCCTCCAAACCAGCTCCATCCAAACCAGCTCATTCCAAAAAACGTACCAAGAAACTTCCTCAGCCTCCACCCCCTCCCCCCCCTCCCAAGTGCCTCCGTCATTCTCAGCCCAATCCTCAAATACCCGCTCTCATTTCACAGGCTTCCAGACAGGCCTGTGTTGTTTGTGATGTCTATTGGCGATGCTCTCTCAACCACAATCCTGAAGCAATCTCAATACCTCAGAAT
The DNA here is from genome assembly GCA_002873125.1 of Puccinia coronata f. sp. avenae. NCBI lineage: Eukaryota > Fungi > Basidiomycota > Pucciniomycetes > Pucciniales > Pucciniaceae > Puccinia > Puccinia coronata. The sequence goes on along the minus strand of PGCI01000263.1, from coordinate 4,395 downwards.
GACGATGGTCCCAGTAATACCGACCAGCCAGAAGAATCACCCCAAACGCCTGTCAAGCAGCTGACTAGAAAACAAGAGAAAGCAAAGCTATACAGCGCACAACTTCGGCAGAAAAATTGTCAAGCATCCAACATCAAATACTCTGGCGAGACCCGAATCCGTGCGCATGTCTCCAACTCCAACCCCAACGCCAGGATTCGATTAATGCGTGACTTGTTTATCTGCTGGGCTGATCCCTCCCATGATAAATTGATTGCTGTTATCAAATTTCATCCCTTCTCAGCGATGGATCCAGCCCTCAAAGCCCAATATGAATTTCTTAGCCAACACCTGATTGCTCAAACACAATTCCAAAACGCAAACAAAAGCAACGGCCCTGCATATTCTGGCAAAATGTATAGTCTTGGATGGCGGAAAGCATTTGAGGCAAACACCAAAGTCGGCATCCAAGGCATTTCAGATAAAGTTAAACAGGATCAACTCGGATTTGAAGACCTTCAAACTCATGTTCCAACAATCAATTGTTTTATTGGCGATCACTTCCAATCTGTTTCTCAACCACTCTTTGATGAAGTCAAGAAACATCATGAAGAACTCAAAGCACCTGGCCTTGCACCTCATTTTGAGAGGGATCCTGACTCTTTCACTTCTCATCTCTCCTTCACCATTGGCGCCTTTGCAAACACACCTCACATGGATACCAATGCTTCACCCTTCAGCTTTGTCATGTGGATTCCCATTGAGAAGAACACTGGAAATCTTGTGGAGTATAATCTTCAGGTGAAGGGGGGTCAATTCATTTTTCCGGACGAATCTTGTGGAATTGACTTCACAGGCTTTGATGGTATAGTGGAATGTGCATGGAAAGCAACTTCTTATTCTCATTTCACTCTGCCCTCCCAAACCTCATCAGACCAACACACACAAATGGGTCTATCTGTCCAACTTCCTAAAAAGACTGAAAGGGCCTTTATAAATATTAGAGATAAAGTATATGAAAAGGATCCAGAAAAAAGAAAGTGGATCATTAGAGATATTGGCGCTATTTTAGATCAATCCTGTTAAATTTCTTACTTTCTTTCAATCTTATAGTAAATAAATGTGATGCAAATAAAATTTATTGAAACAATTTAGCCAAACGTTCAATCTCTTCAGTACTCTTGCCACTTGTCACACACTGTGTCACAAGCTCATATTTCTTCCCCAAATTTTCTTTGTCCGCCAAAGTCCCCAGCTTGGAAAGCTCAAATGTTTGATCCTTTGCGTTCTCATCCTTCTCCCACTCCAACCTCTTTTCATCCATCTTTAGCTCTCGTTCCCATTTCTTTTCTTCTAACTCGGACGAGCGCATGAACTTCTTCTCCTCCAATTCGACCGTCTTATTATCGATTGCAAGCTGGCGTTGGTACTTATTGATCTCGAAGTCAAGGCTTGCCTGAGCCACCTGAGCCTTCCCTGAAACCATGAGATGTGTGAATCAGTAAAAGGATAATATCGCAAGGTACTGCAACTGAAGATACTTACCAGCATCCCTTTTCAAAGCATATTCCTCATAGTGGGCAAACGCATTATTGTTCTTGGAAGCTGGAGTGGAGTGACTCCTCACCATGAAAAAACAATTGTCACTTGATATCAAGTGACATCTGGCCAACTCCAGCCAGCTATCCACAATCTATCCAGACCTTTTCTTTTCCTAAAACTATGTAGAATGAATTCTTCTCAGTCTCAATGAGAACTGATCTATATCATGGGGATCCCTGAGCTTTGATACAATGGGAGCTGAGCGATGCCACAGTAAATGCCAAGCTCCTGGCCACCCTGAGGCCTAAACTGCACCAAAGTTGGCTATGAGCTGAACTGCTGAGCAGGCTGAGCTCTACTGCAGTGAGCACTGAGCTGATGCTCATTTTTTGCTGATTTTTTGCAAAATGAAGATCAAGAAATCCAAAATTAAATTCAGAGTAGGAATGGAGTAGCTTTGAAGCTGTAAACAAAGTTGAGTAATGTCACTTGATATCAAGTGACAATTGTTTTTTCATGGTGCCTGGGGTTGATGTTGTCAGAGTTGGATGCCCTTCGTTTGCCCTTAGTATTTTGGGGAGTTTTAGACGGAGACGGATGGGTCGCAAGATCATTGGCATCGGGGCTGACCTTGGATTTCTTCTTCTTATTCTTCTTATTCTTCTTCTTTGGTGACTTGGTGGGGGCGATCACGTCAGATGATAAGGAACCATCAGATGAGCTGGAGTCTAGGGCCCTTTCTTCCGCTGTGAGGGCATTGCGGCGCTGGTGATACCAAGTGTTTTGTTTCCTTTTGCGCTGGGAGGATTGTTGGGGCACATCATTGGGACTAGTTGTCGGCCTTTGTTGGTTTTGTGGGTTGTAATCAAGCAAATCAGGATCTAAATCAGGATCCGTATGCATGTTTTGACCTCCTGGGTCATCGTGTCCCTAAAAAAGAGTAAATAAAAGCAAGGTTGGAATCAAATCACGTTGGCAATAAAAACTATTAAAACACACCTGGTTGCTCTCTTGTCTATTCCAATAATGATTAAAACTCTCAACAGATTTATCAACGTTTTCCACCTGCAAAATATCACCCAAACAACTCAGTATATCTAAGACAGAAAGGAGTAAATGCAACGGATCATCTTACCAATTGACCAATTTCTGAGTCTTTGCCCTTGCCGTTGTCAGAGTCGTCCTTGCCCTTGCCGCTGTCAGAGTCGTCAGAGTTGTCAGAGTCATCAGAGTTGTCAGAGTCGACAGAGTCGTCAGAGTCGTCAGAGTCATCAGGGCTGTCAGAGTTGTCAGAGTCTGACAAGTTGGTGGTTTCAACATCCTTCTGAGCATCCACCTTATACAAAGGGTTTACAAAAGCTTTGTTACCCATGAGCTCATGCATCGCTTGATAATGGGGACACAGGCTATCGAGCTTCTGTTTGATTGTTTGGATTCCCGTCTGTCGGTCTTCAGGAGTAAGTCCAAATCCAGTTGCCAGGGATAGTGTGTGAGTCTTCTTATACTTGTCTTTGTAACTGTTGAAGCGATCTTTCATCTGCCTAGAACTAAGACTGATTTTGGAGGTTGACTGATTTTGCAGGTTGATTGCCATCAGCTCAAATCCATTGATCATACCTTTGGGCGGTTGTCCCACAAGAGGTGCCTTCCCCGTTCCAAAGCAGGCATCATAATTCTTCTTTATTTTTAGCCAATCAATGATAACAAGGTAGTTGTCCTTCTTCAGATGGCCAGTGGTTTTTTCAGCTGGATCAATATTGGTAGAAACCTCGGCAGCTTTCTTCGTGGGTTTTCGTCCCCTGGTTGGCTTCTTGGGGGGTTCTTTCTTCTTAATTGCTTTTTTGGGAGGCATGATTCTGGGAGCAGGTAAACAGAAAAAGTATCAGCTAAGTTCCTACAAGAAGATGATCAATATGATAAGCATAACAAACTGGATGGCAAGCACTGAGCTTACTGAACTTGAGAACGGATGATTGAGGAGTTGGTGAACTAGCGAAAAATCAATTGTGGAGTTGACGGAATGGTGTGATTTGTAGAGGTTGATTTGTGAAGTACTATTCTGAGAGGAGTCAAAAGAGTTAGTAGCAAACGGATGAGTGCAAATAAAACGGCTGTTGCTAGGGAATGAAATTGGAGCAGTTGAATCGTGGAAGCTTACCCACACGAGTCTTTGTCAGCTGGGGGAAAAATATCAAAAAAATGAGTTTTTGCCCAAGATTAATGTGGGTTTAGGTTGATACTTGATAGGTGCTGACGCAATAATGCAATTGTTTTGTAATTTTATCAACTGTTTTGGAAATGGTGGATTTGTCAAGACCAGGTGATTACATAAGCGTGGATTTGGTCATATTTGATACCCCCTAATCTTGGAAAAAAACTTAAAATCTTGGAAAAAGGTTAATGCTGCGGGCCAATGGAATTTACGCCAAAATTCTGTTGAAATTCAATTTTACATGCCAAGATGACATTTTCATGCTCCAGAAGTATTAATTTTATAAATTTTGATAAATATAAAATTATTGGAAAAAAAAATTGAAATCATGAAAAAAGGTTGAGTAATGACCTCAAAAAAATTATTCAAAAAAACCAGGTGTGTGTGCCCGGAAACCCCGGTGCGTGCCGTTGTTGGCTGACCGTCCGCTTGACGTCAGCTGGATGTAAAACCGGGTGTCAGCGCGGATTACCCGGGTTTTTTTATCAACACCCATAAAAAATAAAGAACACCATGAAAGAAAGGGTGTAACTTGTATAGCAAGTGACACACAAGAGTACAAATGCCCTTTTGTACTTTGGGGTGTTGCTTGCTTTACAAGCAACACACCAGCAATAAAAAAACAGGCAAGCTTTGGAGCAGGTCTGTTGACCTGTTAAGAA